>PISX010002199.1:0-168091 GCA_004024625.1 Mellivora capensis | reverse complement strand
CCAATTTCCCTCCACTCCCTTCTCCTCTCCATCTCCCCATGTCCTCCGTGTTATTTGTTATGCTCCGCAAATAAGTGAAACCATATGATAATTGACTCTCTCTGCTTGACTTATTTCACTCAGCATAATCTCTTCCAGTCCCGTCCATGTTGCTACAAAAGTCTGGTATTCATCCTTTCTGATGGAGGCATAATACTCCATTGTGTATATGGACCATTTCTTCTTTATCAATTCGTCTGTTGAAGGGCATCTTGGTTCTTTCCACCGTTTGGCGACCGTGGCCATTGCTGCTATGAACATTGAGATACAGATGGCCCTTCTTTTCACTACATCTGTATCTTTGGGGTAAATACCCAGTAATGCAATTGCGGGATCATAGGGAAGCTCTATTTTTAATTTCTTAAGGAATCTCCACACTGTTCTCCAAAGTGGCTGCACCAACTTGCATTCCCACCAGCAGTGTAAGAGGGTTCCCCTTTCTCCACATCCTCTCCAACACTTGTTGACAAATAGATATTCTTGCACCAGCCAAGCCTCTCATCTTGCCCTCTTTTGCTCTTTCATGTTGTGAGCTGGGATGTTACCCCATAAGATAGTTTTGTATGTTAAATGGAATTGCTTTATGTCTTCATCTGAAATTCCAATGTCAGGGGTTTAAAAATTTGACTGAAACACATTGGGTAGAGTTGGTACCAAAAAAAAAAAAAAAAAATATATATATATATATATATATATATATATATATATATAGCTATTTTATTACAGAAAGAGGTGATTTGCTACACTGTTGAATTATACATAAAATACCCTGAACATGGAGATTAAGCCTTTACCAGGACATATACAGACAGATGCACATGAAGATTTTGCTGCCCTTTGAATTTCCTCTTCCTTTTGGATTTCTCCCTTCACTGATTCAATCCTGCCATTTCATAGTTTCGTTCAAAGAGATAAACAAAATGGGATCTTTGGAAAGAAAAATTTTCTCTTTCTCTGTCCTTGATACACAAGAGTCTTAAATTGGGGGCCAATCCCTCAAAAAAAAATACATCTAATGAGTTTAGTTACTTAGATCCAGTGAAGGTTTGCAAGAAAACAAACCAGATACAATCATCTTCACTGGAGTGAAATTTGCCAAAAACATTCCAAATTCCAAAAGCACTCTGAAATATCTGACATTTTAAACTGGTTTTGGGATTTTTGTTTGTTTGTGATTTTTGTTGTTGTTTTGTTTTTAAGTGATAATCGGTCAAGAAAAGGAGCTGGTGAGGAGGAATTAAGAATTTGTATTGTTCATTTCAAAGAAAGTCCATTTGTGAGAAAGTGACAAAGAAAATCTATTTTATACCAGATTCTGACTTTCCACAATCTCATTAATTTTAGTTACCTGAAAACAACAACAAAATAACAACATTGGAGTAAGCACAGTCGCAAAACTGGTCTCCAACTTGGCAATCACATATTTTAATCCATTTCTTTCATTTCTACTTCAAGAGACATATTTGGAAACAATGCCACATCAAAGAAAAATGGAAATTAAAGGGATGAATAGCTGGACATTTTTAAATATTTAGGACTTTAACTTCAATATTCATTCCCTTTTAATTTTTGGAATGACACATTCATTTATTTTGTTTTGAACATCTTGTGGATGTTTCCAAAATCAGACAAGAATTGCTCAATGTGTATCCATATGGCCCACCACCTAGATGTCACAATTAGCATCTCTCTATATTTATTTTATGATAAAATGATCAATTCATCCATCCTTCAGACCATCAGTCCATTTGATTTTTGGATGCATTTCAAGGTAAGATGTGGACATCCGTAGACTCCCCTACCCCCAACCCTGAAAGACTTCAGCCTGCACACCATTAACTAGTGCTCAATTTTTGTTGCCAGTTGGTTGGTTTTTAACATACTTTATTTCTGTACTATATTTTGGGCCTCTCTACTGACATTATGCCTTTTCCAGATTTTCTTTTGTCTCTTTTGTTATTTCTCTTTCCCCAGTTGTCCTCATCTATGGTTTTTCTTACTCTTTGTTACCTTGTTTCCTTCCTTTCCTCCAGAAACAGTATTTCTCAGGTGGAATGTTACAAGTCAGGACTGGGAACTGACTTGTGCCTAGTAAGATTACAGTTTCCTGGCAGCTCCCAGGTACCTGAAAAGCCTAGTCCTGTCAAATGTGAGGCCCTGGCTTTGTTGAAATATTCTAAGCGTGTCCTGCATTTTTTCCGACCCCATAATAATTAAGGTGATTCGCTTGGGTTGTGGTGAAGTCCCAGTGTCTTTCCCAGGCCTGTAAGCTTTTGAAATTCAGGTCTAGGCTTATATGTAGTGTTTGCGTCCAACAGCAAGTTCTCCCCTCTGTCACCGCTGTGTGCGCGTCTGTGTGCCAGTGCATACATTGTGTGTTGTTACTGTGTGCGTGTCTCCCTGTCGCATTTGGGGCCCCTGTGACCTACAATTCAATGTGGGGTTTGTCACCAAGACTCTTTGGACTGTCAGCTTTATTGGTGCCATTTTTTTAGGTTTGTTTTGTTCCCTATGCTAATAAAGCTTGTCTCTGCCTCCATCAAAGCATATTATCTCTCCCATTTTTTCCTGTAAGTAAAGCAGCAATCTGTTCTGTTTAAATGCCTCATCATCTTCGCTCTCCCCATCCCTGTTTCCCTAGATTTTTGAGATTGTTGACTATTATGTAACAGATGGCCCGACAGACCTCCGACTCTTTGCGATGTTGGCCAGCTTGGCTCAGAAAAATCGCAGCACTGGAGTAAATTTTCCCAGGCATGGGGCGCTCATGAATTTTAACTCCTTTGCAACAAAGGAATTCAAAGGGGGTAAGAGCCAATCTATCAGGAGCCGAGGCAATTAAAAGATGTAGGTTGGCATTCTGCTGCACAAGGATTCCCTTCTAGCGTTCTGAATATTTAGACTAGATTAGGTCAGCCTGGCTTCCATTCATCGGTGCCCTGCCACAAGGCACCAAAACAATGAAATGACTCAAAAACAGAAGCCGGTGGGTTTTTAGCTTTTAATGATAGAATGTTTGTATTGTTACAGAAGAATACCAGGGGGGAGGGGACAGAGGAGCTACAGACAAGAGCCCACCTGATCTTCCCAAGGACAGTCCGTTGACAACTGGAAGCCGCCACCATTTCTGGCTTAGATTACTGCCCAGAGCCCTGGGTTTCAGTATGTTGGCCTCACAGAGGTTGGGCTTAGAGCGCAGGTAGCTTGTAGTTTGGCAATTATTAGATAATTGAAGGGAGACATGTAGAGCAATGAGATAAGGAAATGGAGGAGGAGTTTTTGTCTGTACTTTAACTTTAAAACTATAGAAATGGACAAAGAAGAAAATAGATATTTTTCATAGTCCTACCATCATAAAACATTAGGGGCATGTTTGCTTCCTGACCTTTTTCTTACTCTGTATTTGCATTTTTTTCTTTAATTACACATAACACATATGTCTTTTTAAAAGATTAGACTATTACAGATAAAACTTCACAGATGTCGCACCTGACCTTCTGCAACATGACCCACATCCACAACTGACCCTCTCTGTGCTTCAAAATCAGCCCGAATTAGTTTATGAGTTTTCTGTGTCTCCCTTTTTTTCTTAAGAGAACCATGCACATCATAATTCTTTTGGTCACTGGAAATCTCTGTTTTTGCTCTTGTTTTGAGCTCAGCTAAATGTGTATTAATATTTTTAAATACTGTTCTCTGTTGCATCTGTGAGTGTAGAAGCAGGACAGGGATGATTCTGTGTGTTTACACCACCACCTAGAACATCAGGAACAAGAACTCTGAAGGTTTTATTTTATTTTTTATTAACACATAATGTATATTTTTTTCAGGGGTACAGGTCTGTGAATCATCAGTCTTACATAATTCACAGCACTCACCATAGCACATACCCTCTCCAATGTCCATAACGCAGCCACCCTATCTGTCCTCCCCACTCCCCAGCAACTCTCAGTTTGTTTCCTGAGATTGAGTCTCTTAAGTTTGTCTCCCTCCAGTCCCATCTTGTTTCATTTTTCCCCTCCCTTCCCCCAGTGAACCTCCCCACCTTCCCTCTCAAATTCCTCTTATCAAAGATTTTTTTTTAAAGATTTTATTTATTTTAGAGAGAGATAGAAAGAGGACACAAGTGGAGGGGAGGAAGAGAGAGAATCTCAAGCAGACTCCGCATGCTGAGTGTAGAGTAGGACATGGGGCTCGATCTTGTGACCCTGAGATCATGACCTTAGCTGAAATAGAGAGTTGGATACTTAACCAACTAAGCCAACCAGGCTCACCTCTGAAGTTATTCTTTAACCCAAAATAATAAATAGTGAATTCAAAGATTATATGTGAAATGCATTGAATAATGCTGTTTGAAAATAGGAAAGAAATTTATATATCATCCACATGCCTGGAAAACAGTGCTGAATAATAATAATAATAATAACTTTATTAATATTATATAAATATATTATATATTACATAAAATTATTATAATATTAAATTTATTCATATTTATTATAATAATAAATTTATTAATATAACATATAACATATTATTATTATTAATTTGGTTCAGTAATGTATTTTACTGATGAAGAAACAGGACCAGAAAAGTGAAATAAAGATGTAATGGATGAGGGGCAGAGCCAGGGCTAGAGTCCTTTTTTCCAGTTTGATGTTCTTTCTTTGTGCTTTATAGTAATGTATGGTATTCAGTTAAGTACCTTCTGAGTGCTGGATCCTCTGGAGAATATGAGGAAAGCACAAGACAAGGGCATTGTCCTTGTAGAGCTACGAGTCTGTCCGAGGAGAGGAGATGAATTCACATGGCACCATTTAAGACCAGCACAAATACGTAATTGTGCTAAACCTTGTGGAATTGATGGTAGAGGGAATAAGAATTCTACAAAGGTGGAGGATTCACCCCATAAGGAATTGAAATTCAAGCTGAATCTTCAAAGATAGAATTGAGAGAAGTACGGCAGGGGATGGATTTATGCAAGGGAAAGGCAAGAGGTGAGTAAAGGCAAAGTGGAGAGTGATGTGTTTTGTCAGGGTCCAAGGAAGGGAACACTCTGACTGGCACGAGAAGTGTGCTATGGCATAAAATGATGACTTTGGTGAGTAAATAGTTTCCTGGGAAAGAATTTTGAATGAGCACCTCAGAAAAGGATTTTATTCAGTTCTATTCACCCTTATTTTGGCTCAAATCTTGGAAAAGCAGGACAGGAAGCAAATGTGTTGAATTCCTATTTAGCTCCTTTTCAATGGATGGTCTAAACTGTGGATTTCTCAGTATGAGAACTCCTTACCTCCATCATGACCCAAACACTCTTTTACCACCACAACCAGTAAGAATGTCACTACCACCACAACCATCACCCAACACCCAACAAAAAAACCCCAACCCCAACATCACCACCACCACCAAAAACAATATTGTCACCACCACCAACATTCCTCAACAGAACTCCCCCTCAAGTGACTACAACTGTCCGATTCTCTGAGAAAAATCTTCAGAGGTGACTCTGGATTGAATTTCTTAGATTCCTTCTGAGAAAACAAGATAACAATGAGCAAAAATAGTACAGATAATTCAAAGGATCTTGGAAATTGAAAGTAATATAAGGCCCTAACTAAACCACAGATGATTTGATTAAAATTATCAAGGAAAAAAATCTGACAAACTATACCATGTGAAAGTACATGAAAATGGATACTTCCCAAATTATGACTTTTCGATTGGAATGCAGTTTGGGGCCAAAAAAGCGAGTGTTTTAAAGTGACTTGGATTAGAGGAAACACCAAATGTGTAACTTTTAACAAGTTAAAAGTCAGGACTGATCATATGCATGCAATGGATTTTGTATGTATTCTCAAAGAATTAAAAATCCTTCTCTTTCTATGTGAATTTTCAAGGACACCGAATCATTTACAAATGCCTCACAATGATTTCTAATTCAGGGAAGTTTACTGTCCTTTTGTAATAGATGGAATGCGCTGGCTGAGTTCCACTTTTATCATTTTCATTATGCTAAATGGGGCCCCCATAAGTCCCACTAACACACTCACCAACATCTACTTTGGGTACCTATGTAGGCAGCTTATAAGTATCAAAATGGTCAACACAAGTTATTGGATTCTTACTTAGCTTCAAAATCAACAAAGAACTATCAATGCTGGGAAGGCAATGGCAATGTGACAGACTCTCTAGAGAAGTGCAAGCATGTCCATGTGGGGGTCCGACGACCAGATCCTCATTCTCGCTGTACTGTTGACTATCTGGTAACTGTAGGGAAAAACCCAATGCACAACCCACATTCCCCTCAGCTACCAAGGGTTGTAGCAGCAGCAAAGAGCTATCTGGCAGAAGGTCATGAAAATTTCTGAGGGCAATCTACATCCAATGACCAATCATGGTAATATAATTAGTCTCAGTCCTCTTACCCCTACTCAAGGTTTGTTTTTTTTTTAAGATTTTATTTATTTATTTGACAGACAGAGATCACAAGTAGGCAGAGAGACAGGCAGAGAGAGGAGGGGAAGCAGGCTCCCTGCTTGCTGAGCAGAGAGCCCGATGCGGGGCTCGATCCCAGGACCCTGGGATCATGACCTGAACTGAAGGCAGAGGCTTTAACCCACTGAGCCACCCAGGTGCCCCTCAAGGTTATTTTATCTTTAGTTCCCCAACCTTGGCCAAGGGTGCCATTGAGTCTGCCCTAAGTTTGACTTCTGCCTCTGCCTGGTCCACTTCCCTTCCTTCTTTGCTTGAGTGTTGATTGGCAACCCTCTTTCTAAGAAATGACTTAAACACTAAGCCCCACCTCCGAGTTTGCTCCCTGGAGGACCCAGGCTGCAGAAGTAACCTCGGTCCTCTTTTTCAACCTCACTGACTTCTTCCAACCCATAGAGCTCTTGTGAGGATCAAATGAACTGGTTCAGTAAAATCTCTTTGAAAATCACAGTGTAAGTTTTTTTTTTTTCTTTTTATTTAGAATGATAGTTAGAGACAAATCCTCAACCAAGCCACCCAGTATGGAATATGGAAATACAGACTAAAGGTGGACAAACTTGACTTAGAGTTGCTGCTTTACCACCTATAGCCACATGACCTTGGGGAAATAACTTGACCTCATTCCATCTCAGCTCTCCAATCTATAAATTGAAGACAATAATTACCAAGGAAGTTTGCTAATCAGATGAGTCATAACACTTAAGGGCTTGACACCAAGGTTGACTTGGCGAAAGTGTAACTATGTTGTCTGTATCTGTGGGAAAAAGTTTAAAAATGTGAAGTACTTACATGTTTCCAGGAATGAGTGATGCAATTCTCCATGTAATAAGCACTTCTCCCAAGGGAAAGGGTTGGGGACAACATTCAGGAGTCTGGGTAGTTAGCATTCTCAACATTTTTCTGGGGGTTTGCATGGGCACTAGGGATGAGAGGTGGGCAAGCAGGGAGAAGTCCATACATAACACAGAAGAGAGGTTCAGCCAGGCAGCAGTAGGTGGTAGCTGATATCCTCTGGATCTGGGCCAAGAAGATATTTGGGATAAAGTGAGTTAGAAGATGCCAGAGAGTACTTTGCGGGATTAAAAGACAAAACACGTTCAGGTTTCTGGAGTATGGTGGATACTGAAGACTGGGCTGGAATGCCTTCCCGTCTTATTTAGGAAGGTGTGCATAGAGAAAAACATACCATAATGGTAAGGAAGGAGATTTTAAAAGGGGTTGGGAGGACTTGGACTCTGGGAGACATACCAAAAGGAAACAAAACCAATAATCACTTAGGATGGATCTGATATGTAGTACTTGCTAAAGAAATACTTTGGTTGATTGATTTATTGAATGGGAACATGGGAGAGGCAAATAGAACAAACCAATGAAATATGTTCAAAGAAACCTCCACCCATTCGGTTGATTTCTCCTATTAACCTTCTCATCTTTCATCCCATCTGACTCAGCTCTGGTCAAGGTTCAGCGTCAACATGCCCTGATGCCACTCCATCCCATATAATGTAACATACTGGAATCATTGGCAAAGTCTGGACAATCAATAGTTTTTTCCCTCTATCTGTCCACAATCTCGTTCCCTGTAGCCCCAAGCATTTTTCTGGGCCGTGCATCAACATTTCCTCTCTCTCCATGTTCCTACACTCCAGTCCATGATTCTGATGTTGGTCCTTAAGTATAACTTCCAAGAATACAGTGTGCAGTCCCTGTGCTTGTCAAGGTCATAGAGTAGTTGAGGCAGATTGCTAAGAATACTGTATGGGAAAGCCACCACACTTATCCAGTGGGTCTTCCTCACCACTCCCTGCATATCAACTTCCAGACACTGCAGTTGGCCAGTCGATATGATAATCCAGGAGGAAGTTGAGATTTCTTCCTTTAAGAGTGTGTGAAGCACTGTGCCACCCTCTATCAAGCTAATAATTCATTTGCAGAAATAGTTTCAAGACATACTTTACATCTCATAGTCCATTAGGTCCATTAATAACTAAGCATCTGCAAAGAGTTCATTGGATGATCAGGATGAGAAAGATAATGATGGTGACAATGATGGTGATATTGAGTGCCTATCACACATTGTGGCCTGGCCACAGCCCTGGGCACACATGATCACATTTACACTTCACAGCACTGTGCAAGGTACTGTTGTTCCCATTTTACAGATGCAGAATCTGGGCTCTGAAAGATTAATGTGTCTGCACAAGATGACACAGTTAGCAAATATTTGTAAAAAGTTTAGAAAGTGCTTGGCAAATGGAAAGCACTGTGTGTTTGCTAAGAAAAAAAAAATCGAAAACCCAAAAACAGTGAGTTGCAGAATCAAAATTTGAACCCGTTTCTCTAACTCCCAAACAGCTACTCTTTCTACCATCGCACACTGCTCTTTCTATACCATGCTGCTGGATCTGTC
Organism: Mellivora capensis; assembly: GCA_004024625.1. NCBI lineage: Eukaryota > Metazoa > Chordata > Mammalia > Carnivora > Mustelidae > Mellivora > Mellivora capensis. Next base: position 159,147 of record PISX010002199.1, on the reverse strand, counting down.
GGCTGCCCTGTGCCAGATGGTGGGGTGAGAGGAACAGGGGAAACTATGAAGATTTATAAAGTTAGCAACTTCTTTTGCTTTATCCCTCCCTCACTACCTTTCTCTCCTCTTTCCTTCCTTCCTCTTTTCCTTGTTTTCACACACAGGTATCAAATACTTCTCACATGTCAGGTTTGGGGGCAGAAAGCTGGGGAACACGATCCCCCTCTGAAAGTTTTCAGGGTTCCAAGACTTCAAAGGGTTTATAATTTAGTTGGATGGTGGAGACAAATAGACAGCTATACCAGAATAAAACCAAATGGACTATAATTGTCCTAAATGATGTGATACCACTGGAAGTATTATAGTAGTTCAGAGGAGGGAGAGGGGGAAGGATAGTAAAGAATAAGAGGCAAGCAGAAAGTGACACTATAAGGGCATCTCCTCCTCCCCCAAATTAGATAATATTTTATGATTTTCCTGACTCTAGAAATAATCAATCCTCTTGGCCAAAAACATTTAAACCAGTGAAGAATACAAAGAAGCAAAAAACAAAAACAAAAGCCCAAGTAAAGAATATTCCCACAAGTACTATAGACAGAAATGTATATATATGTATCAGGGCTTCTTTGGCACTATTGACATTTGGCTCAGATAATTCTTCATTGAGGTGAGTTCTGTCCTGTACAATTTAGGGAGCTTAGCAGCATTCCTGGCCCAACCCACTAGATGTTGGTACGTTTCCCCTGTCCAGTTGTGAGAAGCAAAAAATATCAATTGACCAAATGATTCCTGGAGAAGAGGCAAGATTTCTCCTATGAGAGCTCTGTGTTTGTTTTCTCTCTCTCCATCTGTATACACACACACACACACACACACACACACACAGTCATGCACACTTACATTTTAATTGTCAGGATTTTTCTATGCAAACAATATACTTGTGTATATTAAAAATTGGGTTATGTTATGTTATGCACGTTGTTCCATAACCCTTTGTTTTTGTATAGGTAAGAATATCTAAATTATAATATCTTAGATATTTTGCAATAATTATGCATTTTATGCTTAATATTACAGAATACTGCATTTTATCCTTATAAGATATTTGCCTAAACTTTACCCTAGTTTTGCCCCTTAAGGTAATTGTTTTTCCAGCATCAGAAACATGGCAGTGAATCATCTAATGCGTAGATCTTAGTAAAGGAATTTTTTTTCCCCTGATAAACTCCTAGAAATGGAGTTTCTAGGCTGATGACCTTTGTAGATTTTGTTAATTTTTCTCCAGAAAGTAATCAAGTCATTAAGTAATGCTCCTCTTGGTGCCTGGGTGGTTCAGTTGGTGCCTGGGTGGTTCAGATTGTTAAGCGTCTGTTTGGCTCAGGTCATGATCCCAGGGTCCTGGATTCGAGCCCCACGCTGGGCTCCCTGCTTCTCCCTCTCCCCCTGTTCCTGCTCTCTTTCTCTCTCACTTTCTTTTATTCGTATGCTCTCTCTCTAATAAATAAATAAAACCTTTAAAAAAATGTCCCTTTCAGCATTGCATGACAGTGCTTATTTCTCACATCATCATCAACAGTTGGTATTAGCAATATTTAAAATCTCTGCCAGTGTGACAGGTAAAATGAATAACATCATATGGCTAATTTGAATTTCTTGATTACTAATAAGATTGAACATCTGTTTGCATATTTTAGCTATTTGCATTTCTTGTTTTTGGAATTGTATTCTGTGTCCTTTGCTTATTTTTATCTGACTGTTTTCTTTTTTAAGAGTTGATTTTTATAAGAATTATTTATATGGTATGTAGAGTAACCCTTAATGTTCTTATATACAATAAATAATTTCCCAGTTTGCTACTTGTCTCTTAATTTTAGATATAACTTTTGTTATTGTATAAGAATTTTTAAAAACTTTTAAAATCATTTTAAATTTTTTTAACATTATTCATAAAATTTGTAAGTAATCCAGTGGGGAATTTTATTGGAATTACAGTCTTTTTAGGTTAACAAAATGATAGCATATTGACAATTTTATATGTTTCAAACTAATACTTTAAATTTAACATTAATTTTGGGAAAATTGACATTTTACCATTTTTAGACAAGGAATATTGTATGCTCTTTCATGCATTTATGTCTCCTTTTACGTCCTGCAGTGAGTTTAACCCTGTGTTTTTACAAAGAAAAAAATTCTTGTAATTTTACTTTCAGCTACTTCATATTTTGTATTTCTTGTGAATAGAATCTTATTTCAGAAAAAAAAAGTATGTGGGAAGCTAGTAGGGAGTGGTATCTATGAGCACTCTTTGTGGTCCTTTCTCTCTGTTTATTTTTTCAGATAATGCCATGAAGCTTTCTATTACATCTCCAAATATCTATAGGTTTACATCTCCTTAATATATAACCTCTCCTCCCATTCTTGAACAATTACACTGATTGTGGCTTCCAGAACAAGCTGATAATTGCTCTCATAATGGGTATCTTATCTTGTTCCTGATATTAATGGATCTGAAATTAACATGTCACCTGTAGGTATGATTATGGTGACTTTTCAGATAGATAATATTATATTAAGAAGCTACTCATCCTCTTTACAATGGTGTGTTTCTTGTTTGTTTTAGAATCAAGAGTGGGTATTGAACTTTTTCAGGTTCTTTCTAGAAGTGACATGGCAAAGGCCAGAGTTGTGGGCCTTCCCAACTGGGGTCTTTCTTGGCATCATTTCCTTTTTGCTTTCAACAAATCAAGCATCACTCAGAGATTTGTCCTAACAGCACCCGCTGTTTCCTGGGGCAGATAGATACAGGGAGCACTGCTACCTGCACTTCTTCCTTGAGTGGTTAGCCCAACCAGGAAACAGCTCCTGCCATCCTGTGGTCACTGTCTCTGCCTTCATCACGCATAAACTCTGAGGGTGTCCCAGAGTTCAAAGCTGCTTCCGCATAGGCTCATAGATGTGAAGAGAGCTCAGACTTGTGGGCTTTCCATTTCCTGTTCATTCTAAGGACGCAGCATCGGGAGTTAGTAGTGTCTCAGTCTGATGTGGTCTCTCTTACACCATTTCTAGCAGAAAGCTGTCAATGTTTCTGACATAGCAATGATGTTTTTTTTTTTAAGTTTTTTTTGTGATGTAAATCTCTCCCACCTTGTCTTCTACATCACTAAGGTGGTTTTGTTGGGAATTGGGAAAGACGGAAATGATCTCTTGTGAACACTTTGCCATTTGACCCAGAGGTCCTCATCAATGGTCAGTTGCAATGGTAACTGGCCTACTACTTCGAGAACAAACACATTACTTCTGGATACGCAATACAGAGACAAGTGAAAGAGGTACTCTGCTTTCTCAGCCATTTGTTAGCATTCTACCAAGTAGTGGGTCCATCTCTTTTTTCTCATTAACCTCTTACAGAGTTTTCTTTTAAAAAAAAATCTATACTTTCTTTCTAGCGTTCTTTATGTTGGGGTTGTCTGCACTTACAGACAGCAGACAGTGCTGTGTGGTCTTCAGGTAGTTATGGGACAGTCTGAGCTCCTAGAGAGTCCCCTGCATAGTCTTGCTGGAGACATGAATACATCCCTCTCTTCTTCCTGGATTGAGGTTGTACGTAATTTTAATGTCAGCCTCTTAGGGTTTTTCAGGGTATCCTATGAGTCTTGGATTATTTTCTAAATTGGGGTTTCTGGCTTTGGGGTCATAGCTACATTTTCTCTGAATCTTTTAAAAGCTACGATTTTTTAATCTAGCTTGCTGCTAATTTAGGATGAATAAATTCAGTCTGTAGCCTTTTCCCAACATTTTTTAAGATCCAAAAGACAGAATATGAAAGAATGGTAGAGTCCAAATCACCATGAAGTTTGTGTGAACAAGGCCTTTTAGGAGAGTAGAGAATTATTTTCATGAACCTCATAGATGAAAGCCCACTTTACCAACACTTATGCCAACTGCAAATATCTACAGCTACATCTGTGTCAATATCCCAAGTGTTTGAAGATAATGCTACATAGTAATTACTTAGGATGTATGGGTACAAAGGCCACTAAAAAACTAACAGTGTATTCTTATGCTGGATCCAACCATAAATAACTATGGCCCTTTGATTTGAGTCTGTGGTCATTTGGAATTGCTGGCCAGTGTTTACCTCCTGACTTTCCAGATACTGCAATGCCAAAAATAGTTTTCAAGAGGTCTGAAAGCAGGGTCAGTTTATGACTGTGAAATGTGCAGTGGTAACATTACCCAGGCACCTACAGGGGCTTTGAGGTGTCTATGATCAGAGACTCTGTGATGCCACGGAAGCCATTTGGTTCTTCTCAAGGTCCTTTACTGATGTTGGTGACTTTTGCATCCACATCCAGACAGCCCACTATCACCACAAACCCACCTCTTATCAATAACTTTCAGCCTCAGTATGGAAACCCCATAGAAGTTCTTTTTCTCCCCTCCTTTACACTCTCTAATAAGGCCCTAAGAAAATCAAAACCAACTTATCGTGTAGAAAAGTATCTTTTGGAGTCCTACAGAATTGCATATAACCTACCTAGCATCTTGGGGTCATAATGCATGGGAACCCTATGGCCAAAGGAGCAGACACAGCTCATTATAAACAGAACTACTATAAAAAGTTAAAGCAAATAGAGCAGTTGAACTAGCAGAGATTTTGAAAAGCCATTAATTTGCTTTGCTTCCATTCTTAAAACATAGTTTCCTTCTCATGGCTGAAATAGTAGGAATTCCAACCACTAGCTAGGTATCCTTTGGTAAGGATTCTTTGTACTTTGACTTCTTCAAGGAGAGCAAAGACAAATTTGCACTTACCTTGAGGTGTTGCATGACAGCATTTTATACAGAGCAGCTCTGCCCAATAGAAATATAATGAGGTCCACAAATGGGAGGCATAGTATAATTTTACCCCATTTAATTAAAAAAAATTTTTTTGAGAGATAGAGAGATAGAGTGCGAGTGGGGGGTGGTGCAGAGGGAGAGAGAGAGAGGGAATCTTAAGCAGGCTCAACACTCCGTGTGGACCCTAACATGGGGCTCAGTCTCACGACCCTGAGATCATGACCTGAGCCGAAACCAAGAGTTGGATGCTAAACCCACCGAGCCACCTAGGCATCCCATGTATTCTTTTCTTTAACTGAAGTATAGTTGACATACAATATTATATTCATTGCAGGCATACAGCATAATGACTTGATAATTATGTATATTGTAAAATGCTCACCATGAAAGTGTAGTTACCATCTATCTCTATACAAAGTTATCACAATATTATTGGTTATATTTTCTAGGCTGTATTTTCCATCCCTATGGCTTATTTATTGTATAATTGGACATTTGTACTTCTTAATCCCCTTCACCATTTCTGCCCATCTGGAACCTACTTCTGGTTCCCTTCTGGAACCACTAGTTTGTTCCCTGTATTTATGAGTCTGTCCCATTAGTATGATTTTAAGTTTTTTAGTGGTCAAATATTTAAAAAGAAGGAAGTGAAATTAATTTAATGTTTTAATGTATTTCTTTAAAGTTTACCCAATATGGCTTAAGCATGTGTCCATATAAAATCTACTGAAGTGATATTTTACCTTCTTGCTGTCCCATATGAAGTATTGAAATCTATATGGTAGTTTACACCTTCAGCACATCTCATGTCAACCAGGAATTTTTCAAATACTCAATAGCCACATGTTACTAATGGCTACCATATCAGGAAATGGTTCTAAAGCATTAAATATAGGCTTTCTATTATTATTATTTTGGTTTTGGTCAGGCACTAATTCTTCCTCACTGAGTTCCTTAATTAGTGCTTTGGGCTGAGTGGAGAAAGTCTTAATTCCCCAGGTCGTATCTCTTGACTATTCCATCAAATCCAGTACCTTCTCTGACCTAGCGCTGAGAGAGCCATGACCAGGGTCATCCCAGGATTATCCTGGAAACTGACTTCCTGCCACGTGCTAAAGCTGGCAGCCTGCTTACTGACCTAGTTAGTTGGAGCATCTGAGCAACACTGCAGCCTTCTGCACACCCTGCTTGTGATTACTTGTCTGCAAACATTTGCCAACTGGCTGGACTTTTCCTTGGGTAACCTCCTCAACTGAAGATGGTTGTGGCTCTCTAGCAACACAGGACAGGTGCTAGTCCATACAGATTGCAGCAAAGTCTCAAAAATTCCCAAATTTGAACCCATAAGCTTCCCCCGTAACATGCATCAGTCTCTACGGAAGACCCTGTGAACAATATTTCCAATGAAGTATATCATAATTTCACCACTTCCCACTGATCAATGGCTAACAGCTTGATTCAAAACACCATCATCTCTTGCCTGGGCTATCATAGTAGCTTCTTATCTGGTCTTCCTGTTTCTGCCCTTGCCCCTCTTAAGTATATTCCGCACACAGCAATCAGAGTGATCCTGTTAACATGCAAGGTGGCTCATACCACTCCTGGATCCACACCCTCCAATGGCTTCCCATCTCAGTCACAGCAGTAAAAAGCCAAAGTCCTTACACTGGCCTATAAGATGTTTTGCAATAACTCTCTTAGGACCCCACCTCTCCACTCTCTTAACTCTGCTCTAGACCTTCTTGCTGTTCCTTCTGCAGAGCAGACAGAGTCCTCAGAGCCCTGGCACTTGAGTTTCCCCTGCCGGGAATGTGTACCCCAGAGATAGTCCCATGGTGTATTCCCCTATGTCCTTCATGTCATTAGTCAAATGTTACCTTATCAGTGAGGACAGGCCTTATCATCTTGTTCATTACAGCAGTCCCCTGCCAATACTAGATCTTTCCTTGTTCAGTTCTTTTAGTAGAACTTATCACCATCTAATGTTATATACATTTTACTTACATATTTATATGTATTTTTTCTTGTCTGTCCAGTTTTCTCCTACAGTGTATATACTTGGTTTACTCCTGGATTTCCAGAAGCTGCATAGTGCTGACACATAGTAGGTAACCAATAAATATTTGTTGAATGGCTGAATGAATAAAAACAGTAGCTGAAACCTTGCCCCGGATTACCCTCTCAAGTGGCAAAAGGAAACAAAAGTGTCCTGATGCACGCAGAAAGCCCAGGGCCCTGCACATTAGGAAGTCTGACTCTGCTCCCTCGGGAACTCTGAAAAGCATTTCCTGGGAACCCCTCCACAAATCACTGCCCATTTCTTTCTGACATGGGGGTGGGTTGTTACAAATGCAAACAGACCAGAAGGAAGAGCAGTAAGATTGGAAGAATAAAGTCATTTGCCACCCTCCTTGGTTTACCTCCTTGCAATTTCGAAGCACTTCATGCTGTGTCTTTGGTTCTTCCCCCCAGCCTGACCCATACTTGGCTTCTTTCACAGAGTTTCACATAAAAAAAAATTGTGCCCTGGCCACTTTGAGCAGACCCGGAGGCTGTATGTACACATATAAAGTGTACTAAAAGATTAAAGCAAATTTTCAGATTACAAAAAATCCCAGAATCCATCAACCAGATGGCTTGTTCAGCCTGAGTAATACCTAAAACTTCCTGACTTCTCCACTTTCTTTGAAACTACATCTTTAACTCCCCAGTTCACATATTTGCTCAAAATACCATCTCTACTAGGCAAGGTATTTTCCATCTAAATTTCCCTATATAGATGTTAAAGTGCTTGTGTTATTAGTTTCCCACTGAGTTGAAATACAAATGACTTTAGCTACACAATATAGTCATCTAGATATTCGGGTCACAAAAACTAGCAGGGGCTAATCTTTTTATTCAGTATGAGTGAAATCTAGAACCCTCGGGTAGAGCAAATCTTGGACACCAGGTTCATTTGAGGCAGACTTCGGACGTGAGAAATATTTGAGGATAGAACTCCGGTTGGATCTGATGGACAATTGTGGACAATGGTGGTGTGGTTACTGGGGACAGCCTGCCAGCCTTGGCCCACTGAGTCAGATCCCAGAGACCCCCTTTTTTCCTCCCACATGTTGATCTGCTCTGTCTGTCCCTCCCAGACACCTGGTACCGAAGTCCTGCAGACTAAGGACATTCCACATTTGTGGTAGCTTGGCGTCCTTAGATTTCATGGGAACTCCAGTGGTTCAACATTCCTCTGCATGCTGGCCTTCTTCCTAAGACACAATACCACGTTCCAAAGCCACAAATAGTAGAAAGGTCCGATAGAGTCCCTGCCCTCATGGAGCATGTAGCTGACTTGGAGAAGACAGACTTTGAACAAGTGAGCAATCACTGCATTCTCTGAAAAGTTATCTGGATGTGTCAGATCATGAGTCTTCATGGATCGTCTACTAGTTAACATCGCTTTTCTCTGTCCTGGGCTCCTTCCTGAGCCTCAGGGTGGATACTACCAACGACATTGAGTGGCTGTGCTGCACCTCAATGGGACAAAAATGGGAGGGAGAACTACATTTGTAGCCGTTAACCAATATTTATTGAGTGTTTATTTTAAGCAGACTCGATGCTTCTCATGTATTATATCATTTAATTATCATAACAACTGTTAGGGTTGATGTTATTAGCAATTCTGGATTTTTAAAAAAATATATTTATTTATTTATTAAGTAATCTCTGCCCCCAATGTGGGGTTCAAAGTCATGGCCCCAAGATCAAGAGTCATATGATCTTCCAACTGAGCCAGCCAGGCGCCCCAGCGATTCTGTTTTAATAGCAGTAATTACTAACATTTAGAGAGGCTATGTAACTTGCCCAGGATTAAATAGTAAATTTAGGGGCTGGAATTAAGATCCAGTTGTTAGATCCCAAGGCCCATATGTTCAAACCATATAACAATACTGCTTCCCTCATTTCTAGCGGCAAAAAAGAATCCAGCAAGTTACATTCATCCCAGTTTTTCTTAATTATCCAAAACAGAATCCTCTGCAGAATGAAAGAACTATTAATAATTAACCCCCCTTCAGGATGGCAAATATAAGCCAGGTCTTTTTTAGGCAAATTGGGGCATGTTTACTTTTATATGCAATCTTGGGCTGAATTTTCAGGAATGTATAAATTTAAATCACAAAAATGTAAAGTATTAAATACTTTGGCTTCCATAAATTCATAAATCTAAGACATAGCTTATGATTGTATAAAAGCTAATGTTTTCATAGTTCCTGGTACCTAAAGAAAGCTAATGCTTAGAGAGAGAAGTCGAAGAAAAATATACTAAAGATCCATGTCTAGTCTTGGACCAACTCTCATTTCCATTGGCACTCATGTTTTTGAGTTAGCAGGGGAGACTGATGATGAATTATAGGACTTTATGTTCCCCTTATGATCTTATCTCCCAGTAGATGGTTGGATTCATTCATTCCTCAAAATATTTATTAAGTGCTCAAGTGATTTTTTTGTGTATGTGCGTGCCAGGCACTGGAGATAAACAAGCTGAGTAAGTCATAATGCCTGCTCTCTAGATTTTCCATCAAGTGATGGAGGCAAACACACAAATGATAAACTCAGTGGTGTAATTTCTGTCCCGGCATAGGCTCCCGCTAAGCCTCCCAAGTTATGAAAACACTAGCCTTCTACCATCATGAGTTTATGCCTCCAAGTTAAAATTTTAAGGACACCAAAGTATCTAGTGCTTCACTTTCCTCTGTGACTTATAATTTCTAGATCATTTTAACATAAATTATTGCTTTTAATCCTTACAATAACAATGGAAAGAGAGTACTTTAACTTCAGTTGGTAGATGAGAAAGCTACACTTTTGAGTTTTCCAAGACCATAGGGCTAATAAGCTAGGGGGTCAGGATGTGAAAATTCAAGGTTTTTATTTACAACTCAGAGCTATAGCCAGAGCGCCTTCATAGAATACACTGGAAGGAAATAAATAAAACCCAAATCTTTTACTAATAAGTTCTTACAGAATTAAATTTGACTTTCAGAGCTATTGCAACTTGTCTTCCATCCTTTTAGAGATTATTCTCAAAATACTTAAATAGTAATTATCAACCACATACATAAAAATATATTTTAAAGACCAAGCGATCTCTACATTAACATAAATTGGCTAATCTCAAAATTAGCCAGCAATATCCATTTGTTAAAAGGAGAGAAATCACTTTAATGACAGAGGTGGTACTGTTTGATAATCTTGCACCATACAGAGCCAAAAATTTGGTCCTTGTGGGGGCTCTGTGCCACTGCTCTCACAGCTACTCAGGATAGAAAGTAAATCCAGTGCATGAAGTCAGAGAACTGACTTTGAATGCCAGCTTTTCCACTTATTTAACTTTGGGATCTCAGTTTCCCTCTCTGCACATGGGGATGGTAACAGGGACGAGCACTTTCCTCCTTATGTTGAAGGTTATAAAAAAAAAATGTAAGCAGACAACCAATACAAGTCATAAGCAACCTGTACATGGATAACAGTCATTGCTTAAACCTTGAAACATGCCTAAAACACAATGAAGTGCAAAGTTACTCAGAATCTATCACTGCTCCATTGAAAGAGTACTTTGAATTTACCATTCTCATGACAAAAAGGGCTCAACACCAAATATAGTTGGAGATTACCAGACATTTTGAAAATAAGATCGGATTAAGAGTTAGGGAAACCTGGGTTTGAATCCAGTCTCTGAGGACTTAAACTTTCTGAGTCTCATTTCTGTAATCTGTGAAATGGGAATAAAAATATCTTTCCTGTAGTGAAGACTATAGTAAGTACAAAAAGAACCCAAGGGGGAACTCAGTAAGGGTAGGGGGGTTGGTTTTGTCATGTGGACTGTGTCAGTGTGTCATCCACAGTCTGCACACGCCAATGTTCACTAGTGAACTGATGGGAGCACTTTGCTGGCTCAGGATGAATGCTCAATGGGTCATCACTATTTTTAAAAATAGCACTTTCTGGTATAGAGATTTGGGACCGAGGTATTGAAGGGCACATCGCAGTATTCACAATGTAATGGAACCACTGGGCTTGGATGAAATACCCAACAAGACAGACACCATGTCACCCCAAATTTAAATGTCATCAAGAGGCAAATGATGTCTTTCTCAACACCCCATTTTTGGCAATAAAAATTTGCTCTGTTTGACTCTCCTTATCAGCGGGGGCAATGGTATGTTCACATATTGATCTATTGTTTCACAAATGTCCTTTTATAACCCAAACTCCAAGTTCAGAGCTCCCCGTGACTGAAATCCTGTTCCACTCTCTACCTATGTAGGTAGCTAGGCAAAAAAAGCTATAGTTTTTGTGAAACCCACCATTATATTCATGATTTCTACAACTTAATCCAGCCATATTTGCCAAGAAAATTCAAACACTGCGGGCAGAACTGGGAGAGGTCCCTATGTGTCCACAAAAGCAAGCCTGAGCATTTGAATTGACTTTTGCAGATAAATACATATGATCTTAAATGAGCACTTACTATGTGCCATCCTCTGCATGAAATTCTTTGCATGTACTAAACATCTTATAATCTCATTAAATTATCCAGACAACTTTATGATCCTACTTTACAGGTGGGTACCAAGAACAGAACTTGCTGTGAATAAATGCCCCCATTTCTCTATGTGCTCCAAATAAAAACAGCATCTACCTCAAATTTACTTTGTCACCCACACAATTTTCTAAGGTACCCTTTTGACTTTATGAGATAAAGGAAACCAAACAGCTTAGAACTCTTATCTTCCAGTAAATAGAGTTTTTTTGGGGTTGTGGGGGATGCAAGGGTAGGGGCAAAAACCCTTATAATATCACTTTGGAACCTCAACTAAAACACTCAGTATCTCCAGATTATTTTATAGTCATAATCAAAAAATAATCCAATGAGGGGGGTGTCTGGGTGGCCTGGTGGGTTGAGCATCTGACTCTTGATTTCAGCTCAGGTCATGATCTCAGGGTCATGAGATAGAGACCTACATGGGGCTCCACACTGAGCAGGGAGTCTGCTTGGAATTCTCTCTCTCCCTCTTCTTCTGCCCCTCCCCCTGCTCGCTCTCTCTCAAATAAATAAATAAAACTTTAAAAAAATATATCCATTGACTATTTAGGGATCCAGGAGATTCCACAACTTGTTTTATTGTGAGAGGATTTGCTGCTATGGTAACTTAGCTGAAGAGCAAGGAAATGAGAGCATGAGAGATTAATTTAGAAATTATTAATTTAGAGATGAATACAAAGACTCCATTCCTTTTTTGAGAGGTGATGGGTGACCAACCAGACCAAATGCCATTCCCACAGTGTGTTTTTAGTTCTCAGACTTTACCAGTGAGACTGAAGTTCAGGGTACAATTTTTTATCAACAAGGACCCGTACATTGGGATACAGTTATGCCAGGATGAAAACAATCATTAAGTGTTTTGGGGTGCCTTTTTTGTACGGCTTGCAAATTCTCTTGTTTACCCTGGTAAACACTGAGTCATTTCTGTGAACCCTCTATCTGATTGATACATGGCCTAAGCCACTCATCCTAAGGGTGGACATCTCCACTTTGGGGATAACGAACAGAAAAAGACAAGGACACATTTCTAAGGGAGGTGCAGGCCTTCTGTCCTCAACAGCGTGGATTCTGGTTCTGATGTGTTGCAGATTAATAATATCAGTGTTACACCATGCAGTTTGCAAAGTGCCTTTATAGGGAAGTCTCTTTTTGTTTTCATCCAAAGAGGCAAATACACAAAGAAATTGAGGGTCATGGAGGGTCACTGACTTGCCCAAGTGATATGAGTAGGAAGTGAAAGAGCTTTAGGTCTGTGGCTCTCACACCTGGGTATGCATCAGGGTTATATGGAAGTCTTGTGTGCCTGCCCCGGCTCCTGATGCATGAGTGGGCAGGTCGAGGTGGGGCCTGAGAACCTGCATTTTTCACTAATTCCTGGGTGGCGCTGATGCTGCTACTGCTCCATGGACCCCAAGTTGAGGACTGCCAGAGTAAAAGGCAAGTTTCTGACTCCTAGCCATGCCTCCTCTTTCTAGACCCCACTGCCCGTGTACAACAAATCGCCACAGATCCACTGGCTACCTCCCCCCAGACACTTTAAATTAATCTTTCTTTAAAAATGCAAACCACAAAGTCTTATTCGAACAATTCGAACATTTCCAATGGAATATCTTCTATCTTATGAAAACATTTTAACAAAAATGGAAAATGTCCCCCCCCCTTTCTGGTAGGGGAAATCACGTTATTAAAGAGTATTTTTGAAAAACCTATGATTTGACAAGAAAATTTAAACTTTGACAAAGGAACTCATTTGGTGAAAAGGAACACATACTAGATAAAGTGTGGTCTGGTTGGAATCGACATTTCCATACCCCAAACCCTATATGACCGTTCACAAAATGAAGAGTCTAAAACACATACTTGAAGGACTCCATAGTATCGAGGAGAAACCAATGATTTTAATTTAAAAAGCAGTTAGCTTCTTCTAAATTTCTGCTATTAAACTTGAACTCTGAGCTGGGGTCTCTCAACCCTGAAACTATTGGCATTTGGGTTGGGTCCTTCTTTGTTGGGGGAGGGGAGGAGGGCTGTTCAGTGTATTATAGGATCTTTAGCAACATCCCTAAACCCTACCCACTAGGTACCGGGGACATCTCCTTAGTTAGGACAACCCGAAATGTCTCCACACGTGACCAAATGTTGAGAACAAATGCTTCAAGAGAAGAGAACTCTTAATTGACTGTTTGCTCTGTGTCCCAGACTGGGTGGGGCATTTTGCATATAAGATAACTGAGCTGGTTAATTTCATGTGGCTCTAGAGATGCTGGGGAGGCCTTAACCCCACAACATCTTCTCACTGTTCCTGGAATCCCACTGTTTGTTTTCCTTGGGGCTAACCACTGGCCATTTATTTCCATGAAATTCTTTAAAGGTACAGGGTCTCTGAAAGTAATAACACACTATCCCTCCCACTTCTGTAAGACTTGGGTTTAGGGACACCGACTAATGTCAGAAAGGCCAGGAGAGGGGAGGGGGTCCATGTTTTAAATTTACATGTTTTAAACTTAATTTTCTGAACAAGTACTTTCTTCACATTTTAGTTATTTTTCAATGTCTTATTTTCGTTTTCTATTGCTGTTGGTTGAGATTGATTTAAGAGACAGAACAATAAGACTGTTGAAATGATGATCAAAAATGAAAAAAAAACAAACAAACAAGTGAAAGGTGGAACAAATAAGACCCAAAACGAAGTTAAATTGGCAGCTGTACCTGATAATTCAGTGAGCTGAGTTTCCTGGAGGCCAAAGGACATAGAGTTTTGATAAAAAGCAAGAGTTGCTCAGCACTGTCTGCCCTTTCAACCCTCCTTGTTGAGAGCACCAGGAACGTGACATTTAATAATGACCAAATAACCCATCTGGTGTTACCGACTTAAAATCTATTTGCATATTTGCTATAAATGACTAAAAAACAAGTACTTCCAATATATTAGCATTGTTTGCAAATAAAACCCTTGCCAAATCTCTCCTCCCAAACATACAAACCAAATCAAAATGTAGCAGCTTATTCTTTTTATAATCCAGAAGAGTTTTGAAAATAGACAATAAGGAAGTAGATGTTTGCATGTATTTATGCTTTAACTCAGAGATTTCTGGTAATTTTATGTAGTTTTTGCATTCGCCAGAAAATTTTGTATGACTTTTTAAAACTTTAATTTTGATATATTTCAGACATGAAAAAAAGCCCATGGAATAGTTTTTCAGGTTCTTTTGTATCCAGTACTCAGATTTAACAAAAACTCTTTGTCATAATTACTCCAGAGCTTTTGTTTTACATAAAATGGATGGGAAGGTAACCTTCCCTATCCAACTCTCCTTTTCCAGTCCCAGACAGCACTCTTATCCCGAGGTTGCTTATATATCCTTCCTGTGCTTTTAGTACACGTTTCCATAAACAACAGGCAATCTTATTTTGTATGTTCTGAGAATTTACATAAATGGTATCATACCCAAGGTCCATTCTTGATTATTGCTTTGTTTACTCAACAAAGTGTTCCAGTTTTAACCATGTTGGTTAACTTTTGTTCATTAATCTCTGCTCTGTAGTAGTTCAAGGTGTAATAAATATATTTATGTACCCTCTATTGATGGACAGGCTGATTATTACTCCCCAAAGAGGTTGTAGCAGACGGGGAGGGCCTGGTTCCACCATTAAACCCTCTGCTAGACATCATAAGACATCTGAGGTCATCAGACTTTTTATTTTTACATAGTATAAAAAGTTAACATTCTCTCCCTGTTGCTTTACTGATTTTTTCCTGATTACCATCAATATTATTATAGGGATTCTTACTTCCTTTCTGTGAATTTTTTAAAAAGATTTATTTATTTGAGACAGAGAGAGAGCATGAGCAGGAGGGACAAGGGGAGAAGAAGAGAGAATCTCAAGCCGACCCCGTGCGGAGTGCAGAGACCCATGCCGGGCTGGCGGTGCGGACCCTGAGGTCATGACCTGATGCAGTAATGAAAATTGGGATGTTTAAGGACTGCACCAACCAGGCGCTCCCTCTCTGTGAATTTCTTATTCATAACCTTTTCTCATTGTAGGGAACTGGAGATGGGGGAAGGATTGTTTGACACTTACTTAACATTAATTGAAATTGTTTATACATTTTAGATGCTAATAAATTGTCTTTAACCCTTTAATGAGCATTTAAAAAAATCAGTATCTTATCATTTTTATTTGCTCATGGTGCCCATTTTTTTCTAATTATTTAAATTTTAGTGTAGTGTCATTTATAAGAAGACTTCATTTATGATTGATGCTTTTGTGTATTGTTTATGATATCATTGCTTATCCTGATAGTATAGTGATATTTCCTTTTATTTTTCTTCTAAGCATATTAAAGTTTTGCATTTCACACCGAGAACTTTAACTTATCTAGAATTGCTTTTAGGGAAAGTCTTAAGATGGGGATTCAATTTTCTTTTTTTCTGAATGGCACCTGTCTCATAGACTAGCTTTGCAACACACACACGTATGCACACATACACCCACACGCACACACCTGCACAGCTGTGTATACGGGCTCGTTTTTGAGCTATCTGTTCTGTTTCATTGGCCCATCTCTCTACACCTGCAGTAATATCACGCTGCTTTCATTAATCTGGCTCTATAATAACTCTTAATATCTGATCAGGCAAATTTCTCCTCCTAATTCTTCTTCAAAATTTTCTTGATTATTCTTGGCCCCCCCCTTCATCCATATAAATTGTGGGGTTAGCGTTCTGCCAAGCCCATGAAAAGCTGTCCGTTGTGATTTGTTGCATTAAATTTAGACATTTGTTAGGTGACAACTGACACCTCTATGATTTTAAATCTTCCTACAATGGCATACACATTTCTCCAAAGATTAATATCTTCTCTTATGTACTTCAACAAATGTTAATAATTTTCTCCATTGGGTCTTTCATATCTAGATCTATTTGTAGGTAACTTAGAGCTACTTACATATTCCAGAATATTCTTTTTATATTCTGAACCTTTGTCAAATACATGTTTTACAAATGTTTTACCTCAGTATATGGCTAATCCACAGTTTTTGGATGGCAACTTGTTAAGATCTTTTATACAATGTTAAATAGAAATTGATCCTAATTTTGAAGGGTGTACTCCTATGAGTAATTATGATGTTTGTTTTCAGTCTGGGGTAGATTCTCTTTATCAGATTGAGAAAGATTCTTTCAATACCAATTTGGCTAAAAGTTTTAAAATAATGATTGCATTGCATGTTTACATTTTTTTTCAAATTTCTATGTGGTTTTTCCTCCTTTAGTCTGTTCATGTGATAAACTACATTAACAAATATTTTTGTATTAAATCGTATTTACCTCTTATGATAAGTCCTACATGCAGACATATACATACACATTCTCTCTCATTCTCTTTCTCTCTCTCTCTCTCTCTCTCTCACACACACACACACAGAGAACTGGATTCAATTTACTGGAATTCTATTTATGATTTTGCATATATACTCATGAATGAGTGTGCCTTGTAAGTTTTCATTCCAACACTAGTTTGTATGCTTTTGCCATAGAGATTTTATTGGCCTCATGAGATGATTCAGGGAGCTTTCCTTCCTTTGTTGTTTTTTGAAACAGTTGCTATAACACAACAGTGTCTGTTCCTAGAAGATTTGATAGGTCTCTCCAGAAAAATTTTGTTGGCCAGTTCTTTTTCATAACAAGGAAATTTTGGATGTAGATCAGATTTGTATAATGATCATAAATAAATCTGCTCATGTCATGAAGTTTTCTGTTAGTCAATTATAGGAATTAATATTTATCTGGACTGTTGTTTATTTTAATGATTTTAAAAATAATTGGCATTAAGCTGTTTTTCACTTTATATTTTAAAATATTTTCTCTCTGTCTTTATTTGTACCTTTAAACTTCCTGATTTTATTTGTTTATTTCTTCTGTCTCTCTTTTTATTATTTTTTAAAACAGTCATTCTAGAGAATGATTTTATTGTCTTTGCAGTAGGATAACTTTTGGCTTAATTGTTATTTCTTTTTTCATTAACACATTCTCTTTATTATTTCCTTCCTCTACTTTAAAAGTTTACAATGTTGCTTTTTTCTAACTTTTTTTTCAGATTTTGTTTATTTATTTGAGAGAGAAAGAGAGCATGAGTGGAGTGGGGGAGGGCAGAGGGAGGGAGAGAGAGAGAAACAGGCTCCCATTAAGCAGGGAGCCTAAGATGGGGCTGGTCCCTGAGATCATGACCTGAGCCAAAGCCAGATGCTTAAGGATTGAGTCACCCAGGTGCCCCTCTTTTCTAACTTCTTAACTTAATGTTTCACTCATTCATTTTTAATCTGTCTCTCTTTCTAATTTATGTGTTAAAGATTATAAATTTTCTCCAAGTGCTGTACCAGCTGTATCTCATAATCTTTAAAATGTAGTACTTTCACTGTCACCTAATTTTAAGTATTGTCATTTCTGTAACACATTTTTAACCGGTAAACTGATTAAAAATATATTTTGTTTAGTTTCCAAACATAATGAGAGGTAGGGCTATAATTTTATTATTGCTTTTTATATTTACCTATATCAAGGGGAAAAAGAACCCAGATTTGTATTTTGATTCTTTAATATTTTTTGGCAATTGCTTTGTGACTCTGTGCATGGCTAATTTTATAAATGTACACTGTGTGCTTAAAAAGAATACTGTTCTCTAGTTTTAAGATTAAGAATGCTGTTCTATAATTTTAGGATTCCAGGTTTCAATAGGCAAGACATATATTCAGGAGTTTTTATTTTGTTTACCAAATGTTTTATGACTTTGCTAATTTTACCTGCTTAACTGACCTAACAGTTGCTCACAGAGGTGTGTTAACTTGTGAGTCTGTCATTATCTGATTGCTGCTTTAGATAGTGTGAATCTAGATGAGGCAGTTCTTACAGGCCAGGATTACTATAGTTTTCTCATAAATTATTCTTTTTAACATTTTTCATAACGCTTTTTCCCTTCCATATTGTTATACTTACTTTTTCTTTTTTCCAAGTTTTTATTTAAATTCCAGTTCATTAACATACAGTTAACATATAGTATAACGTGTAACATTAAGTTGAGGTGTAGAATCTAGTGATTCAGCACGTACGTAAGATACTCCGTTCATCACAACCAGTGCCCTCCTTACTACCCATCATGCTTCTAGCTCATCCCCGTCGACCTCCCCTCCAGCAACCTTGCTTGTTTTCTATCCTTTTGGAGTCTGTTTTTTGGTTTGCCTCTCTTTTTTTCCCCCTTATGTTCATCTGTTGTTGTTTTTTTTTCCCTTAAATTCCACATATGAGTGAAATCTTATGGGGTCTGTCTTTCTCTGACTTTTTTTTTTTCACTAAGCATAATACTCTCTAGCTCCATCCACATGATTGCAAATGGCAAATTTCATTTTTTTGATGTCTGAGTAATATTCCATTGTGTACATATACCACATCATCTTTATCCATTCATCAGTTAATGGACATTTGGGTTCTTTCGATAATTAGGTGAGTGTTGGTGATGCTGTTATAAATGTCAGGGTGCATGGATATCTTCAAATCAATATTTTTGTATCCTTTGGATAAAATCCTGGTAGTGCAATTGCTGGGTCATAGAGTAGTTCTATTTTTAACTCTTTGAGGACACTCCATACTGTTTTCCAGAGTGGCTGCACCAGTTTGCATTCCCACCTGCTTTTTTCTGATTAATATTTTCCTGGTAAATAATTTTCCTTTAGGTTATTTTCAATCTTTCATTATTATTGTATTTCAATAGTGTCTCTTAGGAACAGCCTTAGCAGTATTTTATAATTTTGTTCATTCTCAGAATATCTGTCTTTTGACTATGGAGCTTACAAATTCATGCTTATTGTGATTACTGATACATGTGATTTCTTTTTGTTGTTTAATTTTTAGTTTTATTTTCCCCATGCCTTCTTTTTTTTTTCTTCCTCTTTCCCCACCTTCTTGGGATTATTTGACTTTTCTTTATTCCCTTTTCTTCACCATCAGTCTTTAGAAGTCAAATATATTATTTTCATACTTTTAGTGGGTACCCACAACTTTTAACTATGTATTCACAAAGTCTAAATTTTAGCAGTATTTCTGCATCCCTTCTTAATGAAACAAAAAATTTTAGATCATTTATTCCACATTTCGTGTTACAGTTACAAAATGATAATTCCATATTGTTTTATTTTTTAAAAAATAAATGGAATTATAACTTTAAGAATTACTCTTTTTTAGAAAATGGTCCGTGTTTGTTCATATTTTCCCTCACATTTAGTATTTTCTTTCCCCACCATTGCTAGTATCTGTTTCCTTCAGGTTCTCTTCCTTGTTACCCAGGTGCATCCTTTAACAATCTTATTTCAGTGAAGGCTGGCAAGCGATAAACTCAGTCACTGCATGTCTGGCATACCTTTATTTCACTTTCTTTCTTGAATTATATGTAAGCTAGGCATTATTCCATCACTTTCTGACTTCTATTTCTGTTGCTGGGGAGCCTTGTCAATTGATCTACCATCCCTCAGGAGGACATAAATTTTTGCCCCATGGCTACATTAAAATAAGTTTTCTCTGCAACTGTAGCATGATTTAGCAGATATGGTTTTATTCATTTTATCCTACTTGGTACTTATGTGCCTCAATCTGTACTTTCACATTTCTAGTGAATTATGAAAAGAACTTCTATTATTATATCTTTGAATATATTGTCTTCTCCACTCTCAAACCTCTTCCCAGGTGCCTGTTGAAATGTTATATCACTATGTTCCTGTCACTAACATCCCTTTCAAATTTCACATGTGGATAAAGGAGATTAAGAGTACACTTAAGGTGATGAGCACTGAGTAATGTATAGAACTGTTGACCCACTATTTTGTACACCTGAATCTCATATAACACTGTGTGTCAAATACACTTCACTAAAAGAAAAAAGGAAAACAACATAAATTTTTATGTTCTATCTTTTGCTCCCTCTGTGTAGCATTCTGTGTAATTTCCTCATATTTGGCTCTAAATCTGTACTTTTATCTTCTTGTATCTAGTCTGCTATTGAGGTTTTAATTTAAATAAACATTAATTAATTTAATTTAAACAACTATTGAGTTTTTCACTTAAATAAGACATTAAAATATAGGCAGTTCCATTCAGTTTTCCTTCAAATCTAATTATGTTTTAGTTTTCAGTCTATTTTTTAAATTGAGTTTTTTTGTCTCCTATTTTATAAACTCCTTCAGCTATAAGAACACCTAAAATTATGGAAATGTTCATCCTCCTCTTTATTGTGTCTGTTGACTCTCCCTTATAGTGTATCTTTCCCTCATATGGTTTATAATTTTTGACTCTGAATTCATCTCTATCTGCACTTCCTTCCTACCAGGTCCCATGAGCCTGGGTAGAAGTCTGTACACAGCATACACATGTGCCTCTGGTTTCTGTCTAAGACAAATTTTTACATATGTTTCTTTGCTTAGAATACCAGCACAGTGTGGGAACATGCATTCCAAGCCACACCTGCAGAGAGTTCAGGCTTGGGTTTTAATATTTCATGTGGAAGCTGGGGGCTATTTTGTTCTGTGAGAGCCCCAAGGAGAGACAAACATCCCTGCTGTTTTCATGACCTTGTGGGTAGAGGTTTTCTCCTCACTCTTGTATGGCAAGACAG
This sequence comes from Mellivora capensis, assembly GCA_004024625.1. Lineage (NCBI taxonomy): Eukaryota > Metazoa > Chordata > Mammalia > Carnivora > Mustelidae > Mellivora > Mellivora capensis. The sequence goes on along the minus strand of PISX010002199.1, from coordinate 138,068 downwards.
CTCCATCGGGCTTAGAACCTTATGCACCTGCTTCAGCTCAAGCTGCACATTTTGAGCAGACCCAAGGCCCCATCTTCTCAGTTTTCTCTCCCTACCTGAACATGAAAACTGCAACTCCTAGCTATTGGAAGATGTTTCTACCTCCAGCATTTTCCTAGATTGCTGTAGTGTTCATTTGTTCAGACTTCATTTGGGCTTTTCATTCTGGTATCTGCATATCTGGGACTTTGTCTGTCTTTATTTTGAACTCATACTTAACTAATTATGTTATATTTTATCTTTGTGTGTGTGTGTGTGTGTGTGTGTGTGTGTGTGTGTGTGTGTTTAGTCTGGGAAGGGACTCTGCACTGGATCTGTCTACCATGTTGCCAGGACTGAAAGTACTTACATGTAACCTCATTCTGACATATATATTTGAAAACCTTTCTTTCTTTTTGGTCACTCATTAGCTGTGCTCTAACTTCCTACTACCTCAGCTTCCTTCTCCAAAAAAATTGAGTTAATCATACTACCGTATTTGACTGCCATAAAGATGAAATGAAATGATGCATATAAGCTAGGCACAGCACCTGGCATAGAGTAGCCCCAGGATAAACGTGAACTATTAATTAAGTGGGATTGAGTACAGTTGACAAACTTTAATTATGTTGTTCAGTACCTATAACTCTACAGATTTTAGACTTTATTAGAATCCGTTTCTGCTTATTTATTTTTAATAAACAAGCGTATGCTTGTATGTTGTGTAGTTATTTTATTCTTGAGTCTTAAAGGGAGTAAAAAACCCATATGACCCACAATATTTTCTTTCTGGTGATTTTTTAGTGTCCATAGGGCCCATGATTAAATATAGTCCAAATACTGAACAGATGATATATTTTGAGCCCAAGTCATTATATGTGCCACGTGTCTGCTGGTCTAGCCATGTCTCTGACCTGATAGGCTTATTCTAAACTGAGAGCATTTTCCCTGTGTCCTGGCTTAAATAAGAAAGAGTTTCAAGGGAAAGATTCAACCTGTCAAAGAAGATGCTTCTCTCGTAGGTAATAGGAATCCATGAATGGATTAAAAACCAAGGAATAGCATAATGCAATTTGCATTCTGATGAGATGGCTTTTGGAGGAAGATAGAGTAGACAGAATTCTAAATGGTCCCCAAGATTCCCACTGCCTGTGAGTAGGCGTGCATAACTTATGTAATCCTCTACTCTTGAGTGTGAGAGGAACCTGAGAATGATGGCAAGTCATTCCTGTGACTTAGTTATATTGAATATAAGATTCTGTCTTAGCATCCTGGGATGGGGAAAGGATGGAAGTCAGAGAGATGTGCTCCTACTGACCTAGCAGAAAGCAACTCTAATGTTAATGGAGCAGGCCTTGAGACAGGAAGAATAGGTGGCTTCTGGTATTCTGATGGCCAGAAGGAAAGTAGAGACCTCCATCCTACAACAGCAAGGAACTGAATTCTACTAACAGCCCCTTGACGTTGGTAAAGGGTCATGGGCTCCAGAAAGAGACGTAACCCAGCTGACATCTTGTGAGATCTTCAGCAGAGAATCCAGCTAACCTATAACCAGAATTTGGACCTATAGAAACTGTGAGATAATCCATGGGTGTTTTTTAAGCTGCTAAATTTGTAGCAAATTGTGACATAGCAAGAGAAAACTAATACAGAATGTAGTACTAGAGAAAGGTCAGTTGGGTTATCTGAATAATCCAGGCAAAAATGAGAAGAATCATTTTTTTTTTCACTTGGAAAATGGTTTAATGATGTTTTACCACAGAAACAAACTGTACAGTTATAATAAGTTTTTTATATATATTAGCAGCCAAATGCATCTACACAAAATCATTTCATTCTGATTCACTATCATCTACAGCAATCTCACCCAAGCCTACAGCTCCTACAGGAGGCCCCAGGAGGGGGAATCATATAAAAGGCACTTTTATTTATTTTTTTTAAAGATTTTATTTATTTATTTGAGACAGAGATCATAAGTAGGCAGAGAGGCAGGCAGAGAGAGAGGAGGAGAAGCAGGCTCCCTGATGAAAGGCAGAGGCTTTAACCCACTGAGCCACCCAGGCGCCCTTAAAAGGCACTTTTAAAAAGACAACACTACTCATATTCCCCACCACTTCCTCAGGTCTCTGGGAGGCACATCAACCAATTCTCTAAATTGTAAAGTTGCTTGTGTTTTGGGTTTTTGAAATCAAGCAAATGTGTGTTTCAACAAGGTCTGCCGAACTCCAAGTTATCAGTAGATTCTTATAAAACATCCGTATTATGCCTCCATCAGAAAGGATGAATACCCAACTCTTGTAGCAACATGGATGGGACTGGAAGAGATTATGTTGAGTGAAATAAGTCAAGCAGAGAGAGTCAATTATCATATGGTTTCACTTATTTGCGGAGCATAACAAATAACATGGAGGACAAGGGGAGATGGAGAGTAGAAGGGAGTTGAGGGAAATTGGAGGGGGAGATGAACCATGAGAGACTATGGACTCTGAAAAACAATCTGAGGGTTTTGAAGGGGTGGGGGGTGGGAGATTGGGGGAGCCAGGTGGTGGGTATTATGGAGGGCATGCATTGCATGGAGCACTGGGTGTGGTGCAAAAACTATGAATTCTGTTACGCTGAAAAGAAATTTAAAAAAAAAAAAAGAAACATCAAAAAAAACCACCACCCATATTAGAGGGGAAATGGCTAAGCAGGCACTCTGGGGCAGTGATAGCCACTCAGATTGCAAAATTATCTAAGGAGAAATGTGAAAGGACTCCCAGCCAACTACTTAGAAACTGTCACTGCCTCCTTAAAGCTGCTGGACAATTTTGGAAATAATTATTTATACTACATCTTACGTTCCACAAAAGAGAACTCAAACTCATATTTTAAACTTAAGTGCATAAAACAAAAAAGTTTCAGGAGGCCAAGGGGCCAATACCCCCTTATTACCCTCCCTTGACAGCAGTGGAAAAACAACTCTGAATCAATATTTAAAAAAAAAAAAAAAGGAAGAAAAGTAAAAGGTGGGGAGGAGGAGCTAAGATACCTAAAGAGAGAGAGAGAGAGAGAGAGAGAGAGAGAGATAAACCTCTTTAGGAAAACAGGAGCCCTGTCTCTTTAAAACAAAATAACTTCACACTGAGTCTATTGGAATGGAGATGATGAGAGTATTGAATAAAGATCTATCAGTCAAAGAGACATAATAAAACTCAACCACCCACTGGCAGCATGAAATGTCCTGGAATAACATTAAGGCTTTCAGGTAGGTCTTGATGGCTTTAACCAAAGTGGGACAAACAGGGGCCAGAAAAATTTCACTGGGAACATGAGTTCAGTTTGGGAGAGTTTGGGATTATCAGCAAACATGGCCATATTAATTTTCCTCCGCATATCCATGCTTCTTTGCAGTGAGACTTTGCAGCTCTTTCTACCAAAAAATGGAATCTACTCAACACTTTTCTCCCACCCTTGACCTGTGACTTGTGTTGGCCAATAGAATGCAGATGAAGGAATGCCTGCCAGTTCCAAGTCTAGGCCTAAAAAGGCTCTGACCACTTCTTCTCTTTCTCTTCGAAACATGTAGCCCTTATGTGAGCAAGCCTAGGCTGACCAACTCCAGGATGGAAGGGCATGTGCAACAGAAACAAGCCACCTTGACCAAAGCCATCCTGGACCAGTCAGACAGCCCACCTTACCAAACAGCTGAGCTTGGTCACATGAGTGAGTCCATCCGACACCAGAAGAATCACCCTACTGAGCCCAGCCCAAATTGCCAACCCACAGAATCATAAGCTAAATCAATAGTCACTAAGTTTTGGAGAAGTTTATCATACAGCAAAAGCTAACTTTTATAGAAATATTACATTTGAGATTTTTGTGAAATATCCATTTAGATATGAAGGAAGCTTGGGTTCCAGATCTGAATCTTGGGAGAGCAGATGAAGTTCTATGTAGAGATTTATGGGTTATCAGCATGGGGATGGCAACTGATGTCAAGGATGTATATGAGAATATTCCTTAATTTCTGAATAAGATGTTAATCTTCTGATCATGAAATATTGTTCTTCATTCAGCTCTATTGCCATTATTTCTGAGGAGATACTATGAGGTGAACGATTAGGGAAAAGACCTCTGAGAGAGTGATTGATTTTTCTCTTGAGGTGTTTTGAGGCATCATGCAGCTTGAATCATTCCTCTAAGAATGAAATGTTTGGAAAACAAAGTTTAAATTTGTAATTTCATTGGAACTGTCTATATTTCTGCTTATTGAGAGACCTAGCCACCTTCTGGATATGTCATATCTGTGTATAACGTAGGCAGCTTGAAAGTGAGAGATAATGACAGCTGTATGATTCAAGATAACCTAAGAATTTCTCCCTCATGTGATCCTTGCAATAATGCTGTGCAGTTGAGGTGATGATTATCCCCATTTCACAGATGGAGAAATGGAGATTCCTGAGTTTCAAAAGCTGCTCAAGATCACTCAACAAATAAATTTAAGAGCCAAAGTTTAAGCCTGGTTTTCTAACTGAAGTCTTTTGCACCTCCTACTACACTATCCCAGCTCAAGGACTTTTCATATATACAATTGAATTCAGTTCTTAACACTATTTCTGAGGTATTATTAATCACTAAAAAAAACCTCCTACAACTTACAAAGCTTTATTTTTGTCACCCCCACCCCAACACACTTTTCCAAAGATAATTTTACCCCGTCTAAAATCCCATGGATGCCCCTCCACATGGTCCAAGAAATAGGGCAGGACCAGACTGGGTTATTCTCCCAAGTGAGTCATGCTAACCTATCTTGTCATTAGAAATGGCTCTGCGTCTTTATCTGCCCACAAACTCTAATTAATGATCATTTAACTGTACTGTCAACTCTGTTTAAATTTGAGTGATACCAGTTGTTTCTTCCTTGGGCCAACCAATAGTAACAGGGACAGGCATTCATGCATGCCATTGTCCCGGTGGCTCTGGGCCTATGGCAGCCCAGTTTAATGGGCATTCAGAGCTCATTAGTGAGGAAACACATCGGGAGTGACCGCTCCGGTGCCACACGTTGCAACTAATAGCCCTGCCGAACAGAATCGTTTCTGTTTCTGCTCACTTGTTGTGAAATCCTTTCAACGTCAACAAGTGGTCGTGTCGGCAGGAGCCCGCCATCCTGCCCAGCAGTTTTATCCGTTGCTCTCCTGAGCCAGACTTGTGTCCTCCTCCATTGTCCAGTACCACAAAGGAGCCTGAGCAATCACAAAGCCTTCACAGCCATTCATCATCAGCTCACCGATTCTGTGGGCAAGATTGCAGGCCAAAGTTTGGGCCAGTCCTGTGGGCATGGCGTGTATGGCTCCAAAGGCAGGACACCAGGCCTATGTCCTCCTGCCTTGGGGATCTGAACAGCATAGACATCTGAGGTTTGATTTCCTTATGCAACAGAAAATCAAAATGACATGCAATGTACAGAATTGGGCTAAGAATAGACTATGAGCATAGTAGAAATTGCAAGTATGGCAAGATTGGGTAACTTGTTTCATCCAAAATAATGTTCTATAGTTTGGAAAAAAGAGAACTCTCTGATCAAGGGAGGGGAGCTGCACTAATTAGATAGGTTTATCTACTTACAGGATATATATATTCCTGAATAATTTGGTCTATTTTCCCAGTACATAGAAGGGGAAGTTGTCTATAAAATGTCATGTAAACTTTTTAAGTTTTACTATATTGTTTATTTATTACAAAACTTATAGGCTTTTAGAAAGAAAGGCGATACTCCCATTTGTGCAATGTTTTGATAACCAGGTGATGAAGAATTGGTTACATTTTCTTGAAATACAGAAGCACTAAAAATGATTCTCCAGATACAGCATTTCATACCACTGTGGAAAATACATTCTATTTTAACTAGAAGAATAAAATTTCCTGTGCTTGAATGTAATATCTTTTCCATTCTTTCAAAGTCCTCTACAAAGGGGCTGTTATAATTTATTTTGTATTTGACGAAGTAGGTAGTAATGATCAACATGACAGAGATCCTGTGTCCCTCAAGCTCACCCTTCAAGCCCCTGTATGCTTAGTATATCCAGCTTCTGTATGCTCTTGTATATAATTCTTTTCTTGTCAAGACCAAGCAGATTTTTGAGTTATTGGCTTGTGTATCTAAATCCCTTGCTACACTGAGGGCTGCTAGAAAGCTCTTTCTATTTCTCGCTTATTTTGGTTGACTCAGCATGTACAGGTGAGTAGATGAGCAACAATTATATGTTGAATTAAGGATCAATGTCACAAAGTCATCAACAAATGAATCTATGTCTTTGTACTTTCAACCTTGTGGTGCCACAAAAAGAGATCAACCTGTTAAACATTTTTGGAATGTTATATCCAGTCAACATACTTTGCAAATTTTGGACTTTGGTTATGATAGATAAAAAAAATCACTTCCTGACCAAAATATTTGCAGTAGGATGAGCACATGTTTAAAATATCCATGTTCTAACTGACAGCCAATATGTCTCCAAATTATTTTTATGTTTTCTTCTTAAGATACGGTTTCTTTTCCATCGTACATCTTCTCATTGTTACCATCACCATAGCTTCCAATAATTGAGCACCTACTATATGCCATCAGATGGCAAACTGATGACTATGGTCTTTGCTCATTCAAGTATGTCCAGCTGCCTTTACTAATTCCATGAATATGTAAGGTAGTATGATGGCTGCACAGTGCTTCTAAGCAGTGTTGTAGCCACAGCCCCTTTGCAAAGGTTGTGTATTTACAAAATATTGTGAAATACCTCTACAGTTATTCTGTTTCAGATACTGCACAATTTTCTCTCTGGTGTTTACCTCACATGGCACTTCTAAACAATATCTGTCTTATACATGTGTTTGGCTTTGCAGGTGAAGGAATAAAAGAATATTCCTTGAGTAGATCTAATGATCTACTCATTGAGTGTATCTAATGATACACTCTCCCCTTTGATCAGAGAATTCTCTCTCTTTTCCAAACTAAAGACAGTTAAGCACATGGCCTTGCTCCTTTTTAGGGTGAGAGATGACTGGTGTTGGTTTTGAAAGGAAGTACCCAAAAGATGGCTAATAACTAAGACTTTGAAGTGTTTTTGTCATTATTAAAATAAGAAAAACAAACAAATATTAATTCTTTATTGTTTACTTTTTTAGAAAGTTTCTTTAGTATCCATAATATGTTAGCTCTGACCTTCACAAGTTCAATTTGGTTATAAATACTTCATATGAATCATCTCATTTAATCCTTCTAAGGATTAAATATGAGGTCCTCCTAAGAACCTCATAAGGGTCCTATGAGATCAGTTTTGCTATAATCTCTATTTCACACATGAAAAAATTGAGACAGGGAAAAGCTCACCAATTTGCCCAAGATTAGGGAAGGCCACTGAACCAGTGTTCAAGCTTCTTTTTAGAAAAAAGAAGCTTGTCCTTGACAAGAGTACATGCTTCCATTGGTTTCCATTGTGAGGCCAGGGCTGAAGTTTAAATATACTTGGTATCTTTGGGCTCTTGCAGGTGGAAATTTCCTTAAGCAAGTCTCTCATAATGCCAGAGCTACTTTGGCAACATTAGCCCAGCGTCCCCAGTAAGGTGCCAAAAAGGCTGTTCCATGAGACTTGCCATCCTCTGTTCTCCAAGCCCTGCATAAACAGACCTTCACGGGCTGGCCACCTCTAATCTTTTACAGTAGGATAGATTGGGGTTTGTCTTGTCTTGCAATACCCACAGCATGTCACAGAGGAAGTAATATAAAACTGTTATTAAGAGCAGCTTTTGTGTCCCTGTCTGCATGGGTGGGGAATGGAGAGCTTTGCAGTACATTTCTTTGGGGGACTTTAAAAGGGGTAATTGAATTGTTTAAATCAAATTTGGGGGCCCCTGTCACAAATCATTACCTTGTCTTTCCTCTATCTATCTCCTGTTTTTCAAATTAATGGCACATACCACACACTGACCTCCATTAGCTTAATTTGGTTGAGACATTTTCCAGCCCATATCATCAAAATGAGAGAGAAAATTATGTTGGCTAGGGGACCATCTGTGGAGCACAAAATGTTATAGAAGCAGGCATTTTTCTGCATTTTCTCATTTTTCAGTTTTGAAACTATTCTATATACAACTGTAGATACTTATGGTTACTAACCCAACACATTTCTTAGATTGCTGACTTGGATTTGGTAAGTAAGACTGGTGTTTCTATTGTCAAGGATGGAATTAAAAATATTCTTATCCTCAAATCCTAATGCATGAGCTACATAAAAAAAATGATTAGGGCCTTGACTTCTTAATCAAACTTTTCTCTTAACTAAGAGTGCTGTGTATAGATAGGGCTATATTCTTTCCAGCATTCACAAGATGTTCTGTGAAATAAAGTCATGTGTAAGCACACCTGTTCAATACACTCCATTTTTAATGCATTGGTGTGTTAACCAGCACCAGTTCCTTCCTTCTATGAACAAAGCAGTTTTTCTAACTTTCCTGTTGGTTTCATTATCATCAATATACATCTGAACTTAAGAAATATGATCTATACATGGAAAGGTCACTGTATATATCATTTGAGCATACATTTTTTTATATGTTCCAAGAATTACTCAATGACCATAGGACATGGCAAGGGGAGGAAAGTACACTCTTTACTAGAATGATCATGTACCTATCAAAATCTAGCACTCTATCAAATCAAGCACTCTAGGACTGAAGCACTCCTGTGCTCTCTCTCCTGCCTGCACTGCTGGGAATATTGGTGGCTAATGGGTCTCAGCTGAGACCCCTCTACAGTCCTCCACTGAAAAATCATCAAAATTCATGCCCGTTCCTGAGGATCAGTGTGGGAATACAGAGGTCTGATTCCCTTGCCTCTGTGGGGGACAACCCTGAAGGGTCCTCTGTCCATGCTGTGGCTTCTTGCTCTCACAGATGTGTTGGTCCTGACATACACCTTCCTAAACCTTTACCCAGATTTCCATCTCAAGGAATGTTTCCCAGGGAACTCCACCTGGCAAGAATTGGTGCCAAGACTACTGAGGAAAGCAGATTCTAAATTGAGATTTTATTTTATTTATATATTTATTTGAGGTGGTTGACATCTTTATTGCTTTGGAGTTGGAGGGCGGGGAGCAGGTGCTCAGGAGCTCTTGGTGGGGCAGGCACATCCTCTTCATCACCACAGGCTTCTGGCAGCTGTATGCAGATCTGGGTGGCACTCGTTCTCGTGATCCTGTGTCTGATGGGGCTGAGAGGGGCCCCGGGGCAATCTTGTTGATGGTGGCCCCTACGTAGGAGGTAAAAAAAAAAAAAAAAAAAAAAAAAAAAAAAAGGGAGGCCTGGGTGGCTCAGTTGGTTGAGCAGCTGCCTTTGGCTCGGGTCATGATCCCAACGTCCTGGGTTCGAGTCCCACATAGGGCTCCTTGCTCAGCGGGGAGCTTGCTTCTCCCTCTGCCACTCTGTCTGCCTGTGCTCACTCTCTCTCTCTGACAAATAAATAAATAAAATCTTTAAAAAAAAGTCCTAGAGTATTGAAAATCCCTCCACAGACTTTTTTTTTTAAGATTTTATTTATTTATTTGTCAGAGAGAGAGGGAGAGAGAGCGAGCACAGGCAGACAGAGTGGCAGGCAGAGGCAGAGGGAGAAGCAGGCTCCCTGCCAAGCAAGGAGCCCAATGTGGGACTCTATCCCAGGACGCTGGGATCATGACCTGAGCCGAAGGCAGCCGCTTAACCAACTGAGCCACCCAGGCATCCCCCTCCACAGATTCTTGTAGATGAAAGGAACATGAGCTAGATGATGACTCTGGTCCTTAGCACACAGTTTGGGAATGTGACTCCCAAACTAGATAATTTTATCTAGCCAAGTGGTTGTTTTTATTTTGTTAGACTTCTTGAAAATTATGGAAAGTGCTAAGAGATGCTATTATGACTTCAGAGAGCCTCAAGTCAGAAACCATGAGACCAGCAGATTGTGAAGACCTCTCTTTCAAGTCTAATATGGTACCATTCATTTACTCCATATTTATTGAGCAGCTACTATATATGAGAAGCTGATCTAAAATCTTTATAGAACAAAAACATAAAAACTTAGCTTGGTGGAACTTACATTCTAGTGGAGGATGCAGATAATAAAATAAAATAAGTGAATTATGTTATATGTTGGAAGGTGATGAGTGGTGGTGGTGGGGGTTGGACATCAGGAGTCCCTAGGAAACTATAATTTTAAACAGGGCTGTTGGGAACAGATGTTATGAGAAAGTGACATCCAAGCAGAATCTCGAAGGAAATGAGATGTAAGTCCTGTACAAATCTGGAAGGGGGTGTTTCAGACAGAGGGACAGCCAGGCACAGACTCTAAGGCACAAGAGTATCTGGGGTGCTCAAGAACCATCAAGGACACCAGTGTGGCTGGCTCAGAGCCATCAAGAAGTGGAGTGATAAGAAAAGAGGTCATAGATGAGGCAGGACTGAGGCAGAATAGGTAAGTCCTGGTAGACCGTTGCTAAAAGTTTTTTCTGAACGAAATGGGAAGCCACTGAGTTCTGAGAGGGGGTATGACAGGATCTAACTTACATCTTAACAGGATCACTTCAGCTTCTATATTGAAATAAACTGTAGAGACAAGGGACCAATTAGGGAGCTCTTATAGTAATCTAGGTGGTGGTGATTATAATATGATATGATAACATCTAACATATTCTATATATTATACGTTATATATGTAAAATATACTTATATTAATTTACTTATGTAAATAAAATATACTTATAATATATAATGTATAATATATAATTAAATGTTAGATATTATATATTCTATATACCATATATGTTATATAATATTTCATATATGTTATATATTATATATTTATGGTAACATAGTTGATGGCAACTTAAACTAGAATAGTAGTAGAAGTGGTAAGAATGGCTGGGATTCTGGATATATTCTGAAAGGATGTCCTGATGTATTCTGGGATGTGAAACAGTAGAGTCAAAAAGAATTCAAGATTTGGGGCACGAGGCAAAAATGAAATGCTACAATTAAAAAAATTTTTCTAAACATTGATGCAAATCAGTTCGTAAAATAATAAAATCAACTTTACTGTTCAATTTTAAGCATTTCTACTTTTTTTCACCTTTTGCACTGAATATTAAGCAATTTTACCAGGAAATTACTTCAGGACACATTAACAACACTTCAGTACAGCCAGGTACATAACACAAACCACAGATATGTTTTCCTCTAACAAGCATGTATCTTGAATTTGATACAGCAGGCAAGGTCTTGGGTTCTCTGGAGATGAACAAAATTTGTTCCTACCTCCAAGAGATGTACAACTGAGAGGTAAATAAAATAGGTACATATGGAATATTTAAAGAGAAAGGGCCCAGGAAAGAGGTTTAGATAAAGTGTTGTGGAGAGTCAGAGGAGGAAGAGATAACTTCTAGCTTTTACTGTAAAAGGAGGTTATCTGCGGACAGGACTCATGAATTGGGGACCTCTAGGAGTGGAAGGAACTTAAATCTGTTGAAATAAGGAGTAACCTTTGTGGTCTATGAATCCAAACAGAGCCAAGAATGGATGGTTCCCTTTAAGACTTATAGGAAGTGAGACTGACTTTTATACCTATGTAGATAATAAGACATAAGAGCAGTTTGAACTTGATGCAGCATGAAATACAGGACCACTCATGGTGTTTCAACAGGGAGCTAACTTGAGGGGACCCAAATCTGCAAGACAGATGGGAGGAGGAATAAACCAGTGACATGTAGCGTAAGTAAGAAGGTAATGAAGACCTCATACAGGTTAGTGGCAGGCCAAGTAGGAATAAGGTCACAGATTTAAGAGATTGTGGGGTGGGCTGTTTCTCCCACCAGTGCCTTGACTAAGAGGAAGACCTTGAGCTTTACCTCTCACATCACCATGCTCTCTCTGAAATGCAGAACAGAGCCCTTTCTCCACGTCAAGGAATAGCTGGGAGGGAGAGGTTTACAAAATCAGTGACAGGAGGCTGCCCATGCATGGTAAGTTGGCAAGTCACAGTGAGTCATTTAGGACTTTGATGTCCTAAGTCCCAAGTCATTTCTGCTGGTTACTCTCCATGGATGAGCACCAGATGCCACCATGAAGGACCATCAATGGAACTGACCAGCATGACCATGTACAATGTGCACTGAGAAGAACCACTACTGTGAGCACTGGCCCCGTTCCCCCTGGCTCACAGGACTGGCTAAAGATGACATCCACAAGAGTGGAGGTTGTGCAAGCCCTGTTCTCCTTGTCCTAGAGCCCACAGGCCTCACTCCTTAGTTACCCCTCTGGTCCTCTCATTTTTCCCTTCAACCCAAGATATCTGTACCTAGCTGATGTGGATAGGAAAACTGGAATAATTTACCACAAATTTCTCCAGATTCAGAGTTTATACACTGAATTTTCCTGGAGTCTTGGCTTTGAACTTGGAAGACCCAAGATTGTTTTCTTCTGTGATACCCTTTACTACCCATTGAATGGTGGTCTTTGTGAGACAAAATGTACATGAGGAAGCATGGGTATTGAATGCAAATAATTACTGGCTATATATTTCTAGACAGAAACACTGTCTAGTTTATCAGAATATCCTGGTGTAAGGCACTATAAGGTTTGAATATCGATGGTCAGTTTGTGACCGATTAGTGGAGGAGAATGCTACAGAAGTGGGAACAGGTATAAGAACAACTAACTCAGAAGTAGTCAGGCTGAGCTGGGAACTCCTGAGACACCCTTGAGGGAAGAGACCAGCTATTGGGAATGAGTGACTGCAGAGGTCTCTGCTTGAGGCTGAAATTTGGGGCTTTTTTTTAGAGGTGATTACAAGGAATTGGAGGAAAAATAAATTGCTAAAAAGAAAAGTGTGGAAAGAAAAGAGAAGGGAAATAGGAGGAGAGCCATGGGGATAACATAGCACAAAGGTGTCAGGCTGAATGGTTCTGGACAGAAAGGCAAGGGTTGTTTATGCTAGAACAAGGTCAGGGGGCTTAAGGGTTACGAACAGGATTTGGGCACCTGGATGCTCTGGTAATAATCTTGGCTGCATAGTAAATCAATTATTTCAATATGTAATCATCTCATAATACAACCTTCTTCAAATATTGTGGCAAGAAAGGCTTGAAAATGATGCAGGTGGTACTTCATGATAGTCAATCAATACTGGCTGGATGGGGACAAGGTAGATTGCAGTGGGTGTTGGGAAGGCACCACAATATGTTGCCCAGAAGTCATTCAATACATAAATAGCACGTTGAGAAAGAATGTCTCAGATGAGTTGTGAATTGCTGTCAAAAAGGCATTCTTTTGTTGTTACAGTAATAGAAGCAGCAGCTCAGTGTAATTAAGATATTGGTTAACAGACCTAGTTGTGAATATTTTCATGTTGTAATATGAAAGTGACTGGAAACCCAAGGTACTTCAACTAGGATAGTGTCACAAAATCCTAAATTTGAATGTTGTTTCTCTTCCTGCAACTTAACGAAACAATGTGTAAAAGGAATCTGAGATTCTTTCTATTATTAACTTCCTGCACCTTCAAAGTCCCTCTACGGGGAAGTTCTACCAAAGGGCAGATGATGAGAAAGACTGTGCTTCCTTCTCTCCTTTCATATGGCTTAGACTTGGGGCTTATAAGTAATGGAAATCCCTGCAGTTCAGTAGCTATTGTAGGAAACCAAAATCATGATGCCCCCACCCGCCCACGAAATGCTAGGAATCAGAGGAAGTGATCCTCTGACCAACAAAAACAAAGCAAACCAAAGAAATCTGCTTTTCTCTCCTGTGCTCTGAGCAGTTCCCATCATAGCATCTGTCCCAATTGCTATCAGTGACATCCAACCCCTCAGTGCCCTCTCCCACCGATGTTCTTTTATATTCTGGAATTTGGCAAACCACTAGATGAAACAATTTTAAAGACATTTTTCCTCCCAGTAAGGGCAGAATTTAGCCCTGGAAAAAACCAACATTGTGCATTCAAAGATATGGTTCATTCGTGGCGGGGGGGAGGCTGATTTCAAATGAAACACGTTATTGTTCTGTGGGTTTTTAAAAGGCAAAAGGTAGATGACAGCCCAAAATATCTTTTACATAAAGGACAACAGATCTCTAGGCTTGGCAAATGATGCATGAGTAACAAGAATCTATGCCTTGATCACAGTACTTATAACTGACAATCGAATAATCCCAGTTTACAGATTAATTATAGATTTGCATTATCTTTTACTGACATTAGAATTTTTATTTGGATGAGAGTTTACATTTCTTCTGTTTCTTTCTCCTATTTGCATCCCAAACCAAAGAGAGGACAGCTCCCCTATCATATTGCCAGACCAGATAAAAAACAGAAAATGAGGAGAAGATATAATGGACTCTAAGAGTGTTCTGTGACCCCAAAGAGATGTTTGTTCTTGTATCTTTTTTATTTAAAATGGGGGAAAAAAAACTTCACAGAGAAGTAAACCTGAGACAGATTCAAGAGCCAGACAGTTCAATGAACAGGATAATCGGGGTAGTTTTTGACAGGTGCGGCTGCCTGCCTATAGCTGGCATATAATCATTACCATTTTAATAAGGCTCTAATAGGGGGGCTGATCATTCAATGGGGTGTGAGGATCCTAATTCAGCTCCCAATCCCACATGAATGTGCTAGAATTTGCAAGCTTTGTTTTCCTCTTTTGTACCTCTGAATGCCAATAATTACTGGCTATAGATTCAAAAATTCTTAGAACTGGAAGCTAAATTAGCTCTCCTAATACTGCACAAGAATGTCAATACTCATAAAAAAGGAAGCAAGTGGTTTTTTTGTATTCTTTTTTTTTTTTATTACACTTGTAGGCATTGTGAGGACCGGCAGTTGAAGTGGGCTGGCTTACTGCATGAATAATGACATTACTGTCTCTCACAGGAAGCACCCTCCCCTTTTAGGAACAAAAGTTATCCATTGGTCCCAGTGAAATAAGTCTTCCAAAAATCATACCGTTGCTTTTTAGCTTTCTGCCTTGCTAGTTGTGAAAGACTTCTCTCTGGTCTGACTTAGAGACAGGATTTATAAATATTCTATAACTCCTAGTTGAAATGTAGATATCTCCCTCTCCCTAAACCTTTAACATTCCCAAAGCCTTTCTTCAAACCACTTGGGTCATAGTGAAATTGTAATAATTATTATGATGATATTGGATGCTTGATGCTTTTTTGTGTGGATAATTATATCCTTCAACACCTCTCTAAGGAACGCATTGTTTTTTAGGCCCATTTACAAAGAACGACACTTAAAGTAATTAAAAAATTTACCCAAAGCCATATATCTGGGAAGTGACAGAGGAAGGATTCGAACTGCCTATATTATAACACAAGTTTAGTCTGTGTTTCTTATAGGTGGCATCCATATTGTCTGAAGACTCCCAAAACTTATGCACTTAATTGAATGGTGACTGTGCCTTCCCCTACATCTCCCTGATGCCACAAGGTGCCACAGCCATTCACTTCCCCAGGGTCGGCAGAAACGTTCCTCTGCGGAGCTAACACTTCGGGCTGATGCCAGGAACACTTGAATTCCCTCTTTCGTGCATCAGACCCCACTGTCTCTGAAGAAGCCATGGGAAATGAAAACTTCAGGTGTTGATAAATAATCTCCAAAAGGTAGTTTGTCTGCAGGGACGACTTGCTACATTGCTGTTCTTTAGGAGTCATGCTGGCTGCTCTGCCAGCTTCAAAGGCTGTGAGTGATAGAAGTTATGGACCAGAGACCTTTTGGATAATACTGTGCATGTGCTCACCTTAAAACAAAATCTCCTTTGTGTCAGTCAGGCCATGCCGACGTTCCACGTACCCACGTTTAAAATCCGAGAATACAGATTACATTGTCCGCCCTGGTTTTGTTTGATCCAAATACTTTATTCATAAAAGTTTTACCTAAAAGAGACTTTCAATTTTACAGTTCTACAATTTGGAGAGTTCAAGTGTCCTGACCATTATCACAGAGTAAACGTGACACCAGAATCCAATTTTCATGATGTGTCAGAATTATGTTCGTTATGAATCAGTCATTGGGAACTTTAAAAGACACACACACACACACACACACACACAATCTCCACAAATTGCAATCTAGACCACGTGAAACATCATCAGGAAAAGATACCATTAGGTATATTTTCATATATTTTCACATATTTCATATAATTTTATATATTTCATATAATTCTTAGATGAAAGATTGAAGTGTCACTAACTGGTTTCTGATGGGCCAGTATAAATAGACAAAAATAAGCAATGCAAAGAGGTGCCAACTGATACTATATATTTATTTTCTTAAGTGTCCTAGTCTGACTCTGTGTCACTCAATACAACTCTGTATTAGCTATTGCTACAAAAGGACTTACCTAAAAATTCAGCGGCTGAGGGCAATGATAAATTTTTTTTGTCTCACAGGTTTTCTAGGTCAGGAGCTCAGGAGCAGCTTTGTGAGTGGTTTCGGCTCCGGGGTCTCTCATGGGGTTGTTGTTAAGGCGTCAGCCAACATCCCAGTCACCTGAAGCTTGCAGGGCTGGGACATCTGTTCTGAAGGTGGCTCACTCATATGACTGTCCCACAGACCCTTTAATGTCTCATCACATGGATCTCTCCATGGGTTGTCTGAGTGTCTTCATACATGGTAACCACTTCCACAGTTCCCGAAGAGTGAACAAGGTGGAAGCCAATATCCTTTATGACCCACTCTTAGACATTGTATGCCATCCTTTCTTCCATATTTTATTGGTTGCACAGGCCAGCCCTACTCAGCATAGGAGGGGATGACACAGGGACAAAAATATGGGAGGAGAGAATCTCCAAGGGCCATCTGGGAGATGACTACCCCAAACTCCAATACAGAGCTCTTGACCCTAGTATGTCCTTGGATGCAAGAGGAAAGAGGTAGCTCCCACTCAACTAACAGAGTAAAGCCAACTGGTTAATTCTCCACATGCAAGTTTACAAAGAAGCGGAGACCCAGCAGGGACCCAGATCACAAGCTATCTCGTTTGAGTTTTCCAATAATGTCTAACTCATGGCTAGGAAAAATAAAGACTTCAGTTTCCTATTTAGTCATGTACTCATCCTTTCTTTCAACAAAAACTTGCCAAGGACCTGCCAGGCACTGTGTTAGGTATTGGATAACAACGAAAAATATATCTAGAATATATTCTCTAGAATTCAACTTCCACTTTCACAGAAGTGTACCACTGAGGTTCTAGTTCCTCATGGAAAATTCTCATAACATTCTGGGTTTGGGACTCCTTATTAAGGGAAAATTGACTTGTTTGTGAGTCCCATTCCACTTGCCATATTCCCTAAGGATCAAAGAACTACCAGATCTAGAGAAATGTTAGACAAATAAGACACATTTCCCAGCTGGTGCAAGGAAGGACATTTTGGGAATGGTCAATCAGACAAGCATAAACCTACAAAAGGTAGCTTGCAGTATTTAAACCTGTCATAATAGAGATAACACCTTTGTTCATAACATCCAACTCATTGCCTGACCTAGAGTATTTACATGCAAATTTTATATTATTCATAAAGTTGAATATATTAATCATGTCCTATTGAATAAAAATATTGCATTAATATAAGAGACAACTGAAATAGCCATTCCTGGCCTGATAGTCTTTTTCCCTTTAAATTGTTAGACCTCATTTTACTCATTAGAAAAAAAATAAGTGTAAAAACAAGAATACCCATTTCACAGGATTATGTGAGAATTGAATGCAATACTTTATACATAATACTTAGCACAGTGCCTGAACTGTAAGTGCTCGGTAAATGTTATTACATACCAGTACATATAAACCATTCACAGATAACTGGCTTTACTTTGATGTTACTCATTTATTATCACTCTTTTAGAGAACTTCAGTGATTGATCAGAAATTCAAATTTCAAACTAAATTTTTCTCCTAAAAGCCTTACAATCTTCTATAGTTAATTGGCTCTCATATGAGCTAAAGAGAATGTCTCTTCTACATATTTTTTCCACATATTTTTTGCATGTGCAAAAGATGCAATTTTTCCATGTGCAAAACAGGATGAATGTTTTTATTAGTCTTCTGTCAGTTAATACACCACAGTTGATATCTTACAAATCAGGAATGTATGTGTTGATAAAATGATTAAATGGAATAGCAGGTGAAATTAACCTATGCTGTCCTCCTTCAGATAATGAATACCCTTGAGTTTTTCACTTGTCAGGTTTTTCTGTTTTGTTTTGTTTTTTTGTCTGTTAACCATAACTGAGCAGAGCAATATATTTTGCCAAAATCCAAACTTCTGCTGATTTTGCGAGTATGACCTTTATTTCGGCCTCCCTGCTTCCAATTCTGCTGAACATGAAGAAAATGTGATTTCCTGGAGCAAAATAAAAGGCTTAGAAAGAAGACTGAGAAGTCTCCTTAGATATCAAATAGCTCTTGCGAAACACGGTTTTGATGAAGCAGCGTAAACGAATCAGAAACATATGTATTAAATTTCCCTTGAGTTACTTGGAGTTTCACATCAAGGGATTAGGAAGGTGGTAGGGGCTGCCCTTCAGTTGCACAGTGCCCTTTGAAACCCCCCAAAACATGTTTTGTGGGAGAGATCTAGTCAATCCCTCAAAACTTCAGGATATTCTCTGGCTGACCTGGAGGTACCCAGAACTCCTAAGATTGTCTCTTACTGCCAGATCTCCAGTCCTATTCCTAGATCAAAGAAATGGACTTAAGTACCCAGATGCTGGGAGGCTTATCTGTACAGAGGTAATGATCCTTAGGTTTGTCATGCATTAGAAATAATCCTCTCTTTTTTCTGTCTTAAATCAGAAAAGAAATATTAGACACATATTTTCTTACTGAACTCCAATTCTGAAGATAGCGCCCTCTGAAGAATTTGCTAAATTAAGAAGTGTGAGTAGCTCAACTTTCATTTAGCTTAAATGAGTAAAATAACTCTTGGTGCCTCCAGTCCCAATTCTCTGATTGTTTTGTTACTGGAGAATGTCAACAGTTGTCTCCAAAGGGTGTTGGAGAATGTTTTAAAAATGCCCCAATTATATTATTAAACTATATTCTAAAAAACAGATTTCTAACATCACTATTAAAATGGAGGAAAGGTAGGAGAAGGAGTGAGGTGTCCAGAGGTCTAACAAAAAAAGGTCTCCTCTGAGGTATTGGACTTCCATGTGTTGAACAAATTCAGATTAAATTTAAATCCAGCAAGATTTGGAGACCATTCTTTTTGGAGCTTGGAGAAATTGGCAAATCAGCTATTAAAAATAGGACTGGGGTGTTTTATCTGTGTTGTCCTTTGTAATTAGGCTGCTGAATAACAGAAGTATTATCACACCAGGGTTAGTGCCAGAGGATTATCCAAAGTTTTACAAATGGGATGCTAAAGTGGCCTGAACAGGTGCACATACAAAGACTAAGGGAGGGGAGAAGCAAGAGAATGAAAGCTGAGGCCTACTACTTTCAGCCACATAGTAAAATTAATGGTTTCTGTAAATGAATGGCACGGTTAGATTACCATTGAACTTGTAAAATTAGAGGAAGGAGTCAGATTCTTCATTACACTCCTTTTTCTCTTTTTTAATTTGAATGGAGGAGGTCGACCTTAATTGTCGTTTTACCTCCAAAAAGAAAATCTTTTCATTCGAATAATTTTGCAGCAGGCGCAGTGACTCCTCAAAGGAATTGTGCTTTCTGAAATCTTTTTTTTTTTTTTTTTTTCTTTCTGGTCTTCTCATGTGACCTGTGTGCTGGAGAGAAAAGTGAGTTAGATTTAAATGAGTTCATATTTGTGAAATTGGTGCATTAAAAAAAAAAGGATGAGAAAAATAGCTATGACCTTAAAAACAACAGCAAAAATGGAAAGTCAAATGGGCTTCATGTAAGCAAAGGAAAGATTTTTTTTTTTTTTAACTAAGATCTTTGCTTAGAATTAGAAGCAGTTGTGTGGGAACTCCTAGATTCTAAGCATCCTCACTTGGACTTTATATTGGTTTCCCTCAGATATAATGGTAGTTCCATTCATCTAACCCTGAGTTACTTCTTTATTATAATTCACTTGCAAAAAAGAAAAAAGCCTTTGATTATTTAACTTTAGAAATTTAAATGTTTTGAAGCCACTCCACAAAGATGATACATTTCCATTTCCACTAGCTCCCCTCCACTGCCTTAGTTCTTCTGGGGCTGAATGGCACACATCTTTAATTTGAGTATCTGGGTAAGCATTGCCTTTGCTTGACTGGTTTTAGATTACAAGAAACCTGCCAGATTTCCAGACCTTTCCAGGACATCACAAGTATGTCTTGATTTTAGCCAATATAATGCATATGAAGCATGAAACTCCCAACAAATGACAATATTTCAACCTCTATTTAGCTGTTACTGTTGTTATTTCTATTATACCACCTTTCCGCCAACACGTCCTCAAAGACACCCTACCAATATAAAATGGCTGCCAGTAGAAACAGGTTAGTGCTTCCCCGCACAACCTCAGAATCTACTTGTAAACATGACCTGTGGCCGTGAAACTACATCACTGACACCCCTTCCAAGCCTGGGTGACTCAGTTGGTTAAGCGGCTGCCTTCGGCTCAGGTCATGATCCCGGCGTCCTGGGATCAAGTCCCACATCGGGCTCCTTGCTCGGCAGGGAGCCTGCTTCTCCCTCTACCTCTGTCTGCCACTCTGTCTGCCTGTGCTCACTCACTTTCTCTCCCTCTCTCTCTGACAAATAAAGAAATTAAAAAAAAAAAGAATGAAATACACAGTTTGAATTTCATCATGCACTGATCAAATGATCTTGACAGCCATGTTGAGATTATGAGTTCTATAGCTATTTGTGAAAAGTATCAAAGTATTTACATACATCTACAACTAAATCTTAAAACTGAGTTTACTTATTTGTATAAAGATTTGGGAATTAGAAACTGTAAGTATCACTGGCTGTGTTCATACTGCATCGAGCACTGTGCTAAGAACATTATGCCCAACATTACGTTGAATTTTCCAACAAACCCTCTTTGGAAGATTATATTTCCCTTTTTATAGTTGGGGAGCCTGGAAGTTAGAAATGTTAACAACTTTGCCAAAAGATGGAGTAAATGGCAAAGTCAGAAAACTCACATCCAATTCTCTAATAACTATAGATGTGCATTGCACGCTGCATTGTTTTATACCTATTTCAGTACAATATGTTTATTGATTGAAATCAAAAGACCATTCACATTTTCCAGGAGCCACAGAAGACCCAATCTGTGGTATAGCAGTTTCAAACTCAGTTCTTCATATACTACCAACTGCGGTTTTGGCCATCTAAAGAATGGCATGCTTTAAAATCCATATCTGAGATGAAAAACAATTTGTATTAAACTACTGACAGCAACAGCTTGAGAATCTAGCTAGTAGGGTGCCTGCATGGCTCAGTTGGTTAAGTGTCTGCCTTTGGTTCAGGCCATGATACCAGGGTCCTGGGATTGAGCCCCACATGGGGCTTCCTGCTCAGGGGGGAGTCTGCCCCCTTCTTCCTTTGCCCCCCCAATCCCATCTGTGTTCTCTCTCTCTCTCACTCTCTATCATTCAAATAAATAAATAAAATCTTGAAAAAGAGAGAGAGAATCTAGCTAGCATTTCTATTAAACTGCCAGTAAAGATATGAACTAGTTTAACCTTACTTCACACATTTCTCATAAAATGAAGTTATAATCCTTATGTTCAGATGATCAAAATAGAAGCTATACCTTGAAACATCACCTTAGACAGCACCAAGGGAAAACCCTAATGTGAACCATGAACTTTGGGTGATTACAATGTGTTGATATATGTTTGTTGATTGTAACAAATGTCCCCGCTGGGATGTTGATAATGGGGGAGGCCAGGCATGTGTTGGAACAAGGAGTATGTGGTAAATCCCTGTACCTTTCAATTTTGCTGTGAAGCTAAAATTGCTCTAAAAAACCAAAGTCTTAAAAAAGTAGCCCTGAGCATGAAACTGGATGCTGGGACTTTGAAATTATTATTATTATTATTATTTTTACTTTTGTGTCTATACTTGTGTGTTTTCTACTTTGGGCTTCATTTTGTGTCTCCATCCTCTGTTGGCATGCCCTTGGAGCGTGCTGTAAAACTGTTCCTGAAATGCCCATAGAACAAGTTCACCACTGCTTTCCCAGAAACCTGCTGAGCCCCACACTCTTAGCTGGCTGTGTGTCTAATTCATATGAAGTGTCACTGAATTAGTTCTTTTGTAGTATGTTACCAAATAATGTCACAGTTCACCTACCAATTTACCTCTTGAATAAAATATGGGGTATCAGCTTCTACGGTGGTAGTTTTGTAATATTTTTACTGGCTTTATGCACATAGGATTTATTAAACAGAGGATAATAATAATCATTTACAAGGATAGGAATGACTTTAAGGATCAGAGGTGAAAGCAAATGTTCAATTAATATTTGTAGACTAAAGGGATCTATGAATGAAACAAAACGATGTGAAAAAAGAAACCACAAAACAGAGATCAGATGTAAGTGAGTTTAACACAAAGTGGAAAAATGGGGGAGAAGAACATTGCAGACAAGAATTCTAGGACTGGTTAAGCTATGATTACCACGGGCTAATCATATGTCCTAGTTTGCCCAAACAGACCTAGTTTACCTGGTTTATATTTGCCTTTCTGGTATAATTATTAATATTATCCAGTCTTACTCTGAGACATGCTCTGGTTAGAATGACAAACTCTATGGTCACCTGACATATTAGCATGTGACACTGAAAAATATCATTTAAATTTTCCAAAATTTTTTCCATACAGAAAATAAAAAAGTTGAACCAAATAGACTATGTCTTACCTTCAGCTTCTTTGGTGTGTGAAGTCCTTTCTTCTCCATTTCCCTGCCAACTGTTCCCACTTTCTACTGGGAATAGAAAAAAAAAAAGTGACAACATTAAAAGAGCTTCTGCAGAAACAAAATCAGATGGGGAGGAGGGGAGAAATATATAGTTCTGTGAGCAGTAAGAGTGATCATATTTGAACCATAATGCAAAACATATCCATGTTATTAGGAAACTATAAGCCAAAAATAAAAATCTGAAAAATATGCAGCAGTGTACTCTGTAAATTTAACAAATATCAAACTAACTTAATAATTAAGAAATTATCTGTTTTTTTTGTAATGTTTTTGTAATTGGGATCAAGAATCAGAATGGGGGAGCCTGGGTGGCTCAATGGGTTAAGCCTCTGCCTTTGGCTCAGGTCATGGTCTCAGGGTCCTGGGATCGAGCCCCGCATCGGGCTCTTTGCTCAGTCAGTGAGCCTGCTTCCCTCTCTCTCTCTACCTCTCTGCCTACTTGTGATCTCTGTCTAATAAATGAAATCTTTAAAAAAATAAATAAAAAATAAAATGAGGATGGAAAACAAGAAACCACCAGAAAATAACATTAAAAAAAAAAAAAAGAAAGAAAAAGAATCAGAATGGAACCTGAACCTCTCAAAAGCAACACTGAGTGCTAAAAGATGATGGAGTAATACCTTCAGAATCAGGAGAGAAAACGTATTTCCAACCTAGAATTCTAGGCCCAGACAAACTACCATTTAAAGTGTGTATACAGAACAAATACATTTCCAGAAAGGAAAAGGTTTAATAAATTATCTCTCATGTACTCTTTCTCAGGAAGCTACTAGAGGCTGTGTCTTGACAAAACAAATAATGAACTAAGAAAACAGAAGATACGGGATTCTAGAAATAGGAGTTCCAACACAAGAGAGAGGTGAAGGAAGATCAAGTCTTTCTATGAAGAAAGATCCAAAACAACATTTCTGGACCAGGCCTAGAGAGTAATCTGCTCCTATTAGACTAACTCAGGGGACCCTAAGAGCAAACTGCAAGAAGATAGAACCTTTCGAACACCTAATATGCTTGAACGCATGAAGAGGGTGTTTTCACAAATTGGAGAGATTTTGAATTTAAATTAGTGGCTCATCTATAAATGTATTAATAGACCTACTGATTACTAAATATTTCTATAGCCCATGGAAGATGGGATATGAGAAGCGTGCCTGTGTGTGATGGGGAAAAGAGGTTGTTGCCGAGTGGGACGTTAACAGGTTAAATATTTAAAACTGAATAATCAGAATGGACATGGAGAAAGCACACAGCACTGCAATGTAGCATGGTAGTTACATGTCTAGCCTCTTGAGTCAGACTCTCTGAGTTGAAATCCCGCCCCTGCTAATTCATAACCATACGACTTTGGGTGAGTTGCCTACGTATTATCTAAAAACTGGGATAATAGTTATCTACCTCTTAAGATTGTTATATGGGCTAAATTTCTCAAGTGCTTACAACAGCACTTGGCTTGTCACAAGCAGTATGGGAGGATTGGCTAAGAAAACATTGTTAGAGATGTGGCAGTAAATATGGAAAGAATCAATGGAAGAAGCAGAAATTGGTTGTTGGGCAAGGGACTGATGCTGTAGAAAGAAAATTGTTGCTTTTTCACATTTTTGTAGGAATTTGATTTTTTTTTTCAGTTTCTGTTCATGAATAACTTTACAAAAAAAAAAAAAATCCAGCTAAGTTTAAAGTGATAGGAAGTACCTTCTTCCATGTAGCCCAAGGCTGGATAAAGCAGCTTTTATTCAGGTGCAAATATTATGATAAATAGGACAAGAAGAGTGTATGCTCTTCCAGACCATTTGTATTAACCTGATTCTTAGGCATAAGCAAGAGAGACTTATTGAGCTAGTTTAAATACAAAGGTATTAATTAAAAGATGTTGGGGAGCTCACAGAGCTGATTTGAATGCTAGAGAAAGAGGCTTTAAAACGGACAGGTGTGGCAGGAAGTTATAACCATAACTATGCCTGGAATTTTACCACATACCATAAGGTGAACATTCCATATTCACCACCGGACTCTGATTACCCCGATTTGCACTTAAGATGCTGGAAGTCATTGCTGGCGTGGCTGCCACAGCTGTCCCTGAAAATCGGATGCTGCTGCCCTAGCACCTTGCTGGAAAGAATTCTCCCTTCCTATGTTGTTTTATATCATCAACCCCAGTTCAAATCATACCCCAGGGCATAAGATTGAGGCAGGAATCCTGGGGAAGACAAATGATCAGGTATTTTTAATTTCTAGAGCAAGACAGAGGCTCTACTTCCCTTCAGGAGCCCTAGGTCAGGTAATTTTCCAATTATACAACTGGATGAAGTAGACTGTTCATCGTCACTTATACTCACTGCTTCTCCAATGAGAGAAGCACATTATTTACCCCCATTGACTCAGACTTAGCAATGTGATTAACTTTAGTCAATCAAATATGAATAAGAGTGACATTTATCACTTCAGGACAGAAGCACTAAGGGCCAGCATATGGTTCTTTCAATTTACTTTTCCTTGGCTCTGAAAATATGGAAGCATGCTAAGATAATGCTTCTGTCAGCCTAAGTCCCTGAGTACAATGAGCAAAATCTCCTTGTCAACCTGTGGTGGATATATAGAATGAGAAGGAAATCAACATCATTGCTTAAAACCACAACAATTTGGGGAATTGCTTGTTACTGCAGCTTAACCTTGCCAATCCTAACTGACTGTGGTGATTCAGTCATTGCACAGTAAAAAAATATCACAAATACTCATGATAGTACTTATCTGTATGCCAAACATCTTGAAACTTGTCCAGCCCTACACAAATTTCTTAATTATCAGCTAATAACTGTAAAAACAGCTGTTCTCATATTATTTCAAAAAACTGTTCTTGGCAGCCCTTTGCTTTTGACCTACACTCTTTCCAAACCTATTTCTATCTAGTTACTGTACCTTATCACTCTTTCCCACTCTTGCCCTGTGAAATCAGTCCTGATACTTGGTTTCCCAAACCTTGACTGTGACTTCTTTCAGAGATAGAACAGTGAACAAAACAAATCAAAATTCTAACCCTTGGGAGCTGACATTCTAAAGGAGGGAATAGATGGGTTTATTTCCGTACAATAGAAATAAAATTAAGCAAATTAAAGATAAGTTAGTAGGTAGTGGTAAAGCGTACTTTCAGTTCTAAACAGGACTGACCAGAGTTGTTCCCAGTGAGATGATATTTGAGCATAGACTTGAATGATTAAGGAAGTGAGCCCTGTGGCCACCTGAAGAAAGTATTGTAAGGAGAAGGAATAGGCAGTGCAAACTCTCCGAAACAAAAGTATACCCAGAATTTTTGAAGAACACCAAGAGGTTCTTTTGGGGAACTCCTGATTTGTTAGTATACACAGTTGCCCACTTTCTTTGATATAATCTTTTTTTTCCTAATTTATGATTGTACAATCTGGGCTTCTGTTTATGCCTTTGGTAATACCATCTATAAATTTATAGTTTTGTAGGAAAGAATATTCTTAGTTCTTTTTATCTTACTTTTACATCAGTAAATTATTTGGCCATTATTATCCCAGAGCTTGATGTGGGGCAACTTTTCCTCAATTACAACTTTTTCTTTTTCTTTCCCTTTCCTTCTTTCTCTCTCTCTTTCTTTCCTTCTTCCTCCCTCCCTCCCTCCCTCCCTCCTCCCTCCCACTCTTTCTTTCTTTCTTTCTTTCTTTCTTTTTGTTTTTTAACAACATTTCCTAATGATCCATTTCACTCACATTCTTGGAAGCCATCAAGAGTTCATATTTGGTCTTGTTACTAATACCCAAAACAACCACACTGAGACAGTAATCTCTAGGTGTAATGGAAGATGTGTAAGTGCCTGAAGATCTGATGGCCATTTTATAAAAATAAGAGAAAAGGGAAAGGAAAGGATGTGTTCACAGATGTCTTCACCTCCTCTGAGAGCAACATGAGGAAGCACACTGGAGCTGACCTCAGTTTTCAAACCAGATATACATTCCTATAGCTGAGTTGTTTGAAGTGTGCCCCGTGTGGTTTAGTGTGCGGTATAAGATGTCAAATAAAGCATAGTATAAGATGTCAGTGTCCTTTTGGACAAAGCAACTTCTGAATTTTCAGCAGGGACAAAATTACATTCATAAGAGTAGAAAACACCCACTGCCACGAACAAGTCCCTTCTTGTCTTTAGATCAAGTCTTTTCAAAGATTTCAAGATTAAAATAGACCATGCAAACAATACCTATAATCAAATTTTCTTCTCTAATACCTGTCACTCCCTAGACATAAATTAACCTCCTGAGGGAATGCATTCAAAGTTTTCACTTTATTGGGTTACCATTGACCCACAGTAGGAAGCACAGTATATGCAGCCATCATACAGTTGACTAAATCTAAATTTTGGTAATGAGAATAAAGACTTTTCCATAGTATTTGACTATTAAATCATAATCCAAGGAGATCACCCAAGAGATGGAGGTTAAAGGCAAGTTAACATGGTGGTCTCCTAGGTAGTAGCCCTAGGATCTATAGAATAGCAGTGATACCGTATCATTTTGTGTACTTCTAAAATTCTGGAATTATAGATTTGCAGTAATGAAAAGGAAGTAAAATGCAAAATAAATAAATTAATAAATGGAGGAAAAAAATTATACCACATAAACTTTGATGCTTACCAGCTGAATGACTTTAGGCAAATTCTTTTTTCTTTTTTTAAATGATTTCAAAAATTATTTTCATTAATTTATTTTAGTTTTTATTTTACTTTATCTTATTTTTATTTTATACAGTGCTATATTAGTTTCAGGTGAACAATATAGTGATTTAACAATTCCATACATCACCCAGCGCTCATCACAAGTGCACTCCTTAGTCCCCATCCCCCATTTTACCCATCCCCTCCCTCACCTCCCCTCAGGTAATTATCAGTTTGCTCTCTATAGTTAAGAGTCTGTTTCTTGGTTTCTCTCTCCCACTTTCTTTCTTTTGTTTGTTTTGTTTCTTATATTCCACATATGAGTGAAATCATATGCTATTTATCTTTCCCTGACTGACTTATTTCACTTAGCATTATACTCTCTAGCACTATCCATGTAGTAGCAAATGGCACAATTTCATTCCTTTTATGGCATAATAATATTCAATTGTATAAATATACAACCTCTTCTTTATCCATTCATCTATTGAAGTATGGATACTTGGGCAGCTTCCAAAATTTTGTTATTGTAAATAATGCTGCTATAAACATAGGGATGTATGTATCCTTTTGAATTAGAATTTTGGATTTTTGGGGTAAATACCAGTCAGGTAATTGCTGGATCATAGGGTTAGTTCTATTTTTACAGTGCAGGAGGGTTCCTTTTTCTCCACATCCTCACCAACACTTGTTTCCTGTGTTTTTGATCTTAACCATTTTGGCAGGTGCAAGGTGTTATCTCACTGCAGTTTTGATTTGCATTTCCCTGGTGATGAGTGATATTGAACATATTTTCATGTGTCTGTTAGTCTTTGGAGAAATGTCTGTTCATGTCTTCTGCCCTTAATTGGGTTATTTGGGGTTTTTTGTGTTGAGTTGTATCATTTCTTTATGTATTTTGGATAGTAACTGTTTATCAGATAGGTCATTTGCAAATATCTTCTTCCATTCAGTAGGTTGTCTTTTAATCTTGTTGGTACTTTCCTTTGCTGTGCAGGAGCATTTTATTTTGATGTAGTCCCTATAGCTTATTTTTGCTTTTATTTCCCTTGAACTTTAGGCAAATTCTTAATTTTTTTTAAGCTTCTGCTTTCTCAACCTTAAAAATGGGCTATAATCTATCAGTTACTAATATTATGAGGGTTAAACAAACCAACATATGTAAAGTACCTAAAACAAGCTCTTATACATAAAAGGCAGTCAACAACTTTAATTTCTTCTCGCCTAACTTTAGATGGGAGTGGATGATTAAGTAAAAGCCCATGCAGTATCATAGAATTGCCCAGAGTCGTTCATCTAGTGAATGAATGGTAGAACGAAGGTAGATTTTTAAGCCCTTAATCCAGTACCCCTTTAATATTGTGCAAATTATTGCCATCAACTTTTCATTGACTTTTTATTTTCATTAAGTTAAAGTTCATTACACCGTGAAACTGAAAATGGGACTGACCCAATTCAAGTTGTGACTGCATAGCAATAAATGTCACTAATAGTGGGAACTATTATGGACTCTAAATTCAGAATTTTGATTCTTGATATTGAGTTTAGGGATTAAGGTGCTATTGGCCATTTGGATCCCTTCCACGATGTTCATGACATATCAGGGAGCCTTGTTCTCACCCTCACCAGATGTTAGTGGGTCACAAGTGTGGAGAATTATTCTTTTATGGCATAACAGGATCACCTAGCACTAGGAATCTCTCCAGGAATTCTCTTGACTTTCTGTGGGACTTATCTCAGAGAACTTTCAGTCAAGAATACCAGTCTCCCCCTTTATCACTAGATGCTACATGGCTAGTCTGGGTCAATGCAGCCTAGTGAGTAAGAACACAGCATGGGTTCAAAGTCAATTCTACCATTTACTTGTTAGGTGGCTTTGCAAGTTACTTAACTTCTCTGCACTTTGGTTTCTCCACTATATAAGCCTAATTCCTATGTATAACGTTTTTAGAAGAGTGGTTGGAGCACAGTAAGTGCAACATGTTTGCTGTTACTACTATTTTCAGACTTCCTCCAATGTGTAGGTCTCTCCTGACTTTATAATCTCTAATACCAAAATATTTGTACCTTTCTTCTCTGTTGACTGGCATTTTACAATGCTTAATAGATGTTTTCTACATGAGGTACTCCAACTAGCAATTTAAATTCAATGCCTCCAGATTTGTTGAACATGTTAATTACATCTTCAATTATTTTTGAAAGAAGGAGGGCATAAGCAAACAGACAAATCTATTCTTTCATATCAGTCCTAATAATTTGATATTAGAGTGTACATACTTTGGGCAAATGAGTCTAGAACAAAGTGCCAAGATCTTCTTCCATTAAATATATATACTGGTACAATTTTATTTTTTCAACCTAGAAACTCAATTTAAGTTAATTGGCTGTTATGAAAAATAGTACCGCATAGGCTCTGGGGTCAGACTGCCTGGGTCTGAATCCCAATTCTATTACTCACTCACTGTTTGACTTGGGGAAATTTTACTAACTTCTACCTCTGTTTCCTTAAAAGGCAGATAAGAATTACACCTAATGACAGGATTGATACAAGGGTTAAATGGGTTATTATAAAACACTTAGCACAGACTCCTTGCACCGGAGTGTTATATACACATTTGTTTAATTATATAAATAAGGGTTAGGTATCATTAGAACGGCACAGATTGACTAGCATGGAATAGAATGATTCCAGTGTGGGACTTTACAATGTAATTCTCACAGGACTTTCTTCTACAGCATCCATTAAGACCAAAAGGGACTTTTACCCATTCACTGGAATCACTGAACAAGTCCCTCTTGTGACTTTGTAGGAATGGCTCTGGATCCAGTCCTCTTATGTATCTGAGAAAGTCTTCTCTGGCCCTAGAATAAGCACATTACCTCTCCTCCTAAGCTTAAAAGAACACACTGGGCTTGAGTGATGAATGTAACCATGATAGCCCTATTTCTCTGCCTCCTGCCCTCATCTGGTCACACAAAACAGTAACTCCCTATAAATTACCCAAGAAACATCTCAGGGAGTTGCAACATAAGACCATACTTGGGTTTGAGAATTTTGTCTAATATTGATGCATATTTTAAATATGTCTATTTCTTGAAGACAGTCCAAGCTTCGGAAATCACATGGATGTCTCAAAGACATCTAGATATTTCAAACGCCACCTGCCCAAACCAAACTCAATGACTTCCCTTCCCTTCACACTATACTGGCTCCTTCTGGGTATTCTGCTCTTTTACTAAAAATGTGGAGCTGTGTGCAACATCTCACACCTTCTTCTTACCCCTGTAGCCCCTAATCATGCACAGAATCCTAATAATCATGCTTCTAAGATGTCCTGAAATAGTCCTCCTCTCCCATAACCACTATTCAGATCATACCCTCCATTGTTCATAAACTAGAAAGTGATACTGAGACTTCATTCTTACTTGCTTGGTTGGGTGGCCAAAAATGGATAGGTTGAGGTTAAAGTTACAAAACAGAAATAGCTGCTTTAAAGAATTAGGCAAATAAGGTTGATGGAATAGTAGAGGACCTATGAAGTGAGTAGAAGGTATAAATTAGTACAGAACATGAAACGGGTCAGATTCTGATTAAATTGAAATCTAACCTATGGTTGTACTGTTCTATTTGCATGTGCCATCTACTTTACTCTGTGATAAGCTTTTCCATGGAAAATTAAGCTCTGTATTAACCTATGTATTTTTCATGGTACCTTAAAAAAAAAGTATTTGTAAAATAAATAAATGTGACAGTGGGAGCTGCTGTTTTCAAGAACAGGTAAAGTGTCTTCCTGACCAAGAGTTCTATGATTCTCAGCTCTTCAGATACTTTCTTTAGGATTATAGCTTCTAGCTCACAGCTCCCCATCATTCAGTTTTATTTAAATCCTCTTTCTCTCAATGCATGCTGTACTTTTTATTCGCCTATGGAGAAGATTATTTATCTAAATTCTATTGCTCATTGAGGAAGTCTTTTGACTAGAAGGTGATGTGCAATAGATGAAGGGCATAAAATACGGGGTCGGCTCTCACTGGGTTTGAATCCTACTTGAGTAGAATTAGCTACATATCACTGTGGGCAAATATCCTCACCTCTGTAACTGCCATTTTTCTTATCTCTAAAAATGTCCATATTAAAAACCCTCCATGAAGAAATGCTGTGGGAAATTAGTGATCTACTGCATTTGATGTTTTTCACCCACACCTGAAACTCAACAATATTAGTTCCCTTCCTTTTAGGCAGGTTGGTCAACACTTATTATTTCCTCTGAAAATCATTTTGCCTATTATTTTTGCCTGCAGTTTCTCTTTGGAGGTCTTTGGAAATTTATACAAAAAAGGCTCCTCTTATCACTTCCAATGGCTTTATACAGGTTTTAAGGGGTCATAAGCCATGCTCATAGAGGATCTCCCTGAAAATTCCCTGAATTCAGCCACTCTTTTGACTAAGCTATGGTTGCTTTGCATTCTTAGAATTCTTTTCCATATTCTTAGAGACTATGATAATAACAGAGCCCTCACACTTAGTTTTAAGGTAATTAACCAAATTATCTTATATAATGTGTGGTCTGGGGTAGAGGCATAAATTCTTTAAAAAATAGCTGCCATTGATTGATCAATGACTGCTGTAGGGGTGTGTGTGTCTGTGGGGTACCTGTCTAATGGTTTATGTGAGGCAGGGTACTCTCACATCCCAGAGCACACTGCTTTTGTGGAACTGGCAGGCTGGTGAGCAAAATTGCCTGTTACAGGTGATAATATGAAAAAAGGCTCTTTTTTTTTTTTTTGTGAAGATATTTTTCTGTTATGGCTACAAGAAAAAAAAAAGGTTTTATTTATTTATTTTTTTGTTGGAGTGGAGTTAATTCCCCCAAATGAATCTGTTCATTCAATTGACATCTCACCAGGACTTTTTGTAGAATTGTAAGACTAATTCAGAAGTGGAAGGGAGGGGTTCCACTTCTGGGAAGACGGTGTAGATGCACTTTATCTTTTTTATCACACTAAGAACATGAAATACTTTGTACTTTACATGTAAAATGATCATAAGAACACTGAAAGATGGAGAGAAGGGAGACTGGCTAGGGAACTGCGACCTGCAAAATAATGTGAAGGTGATTTCTCTGGGTTTCCTTTTTGATGAATAAGGTTTAGCCTTCCACCCATACTAGGCCATTAGTGAGTTGCCTCGACCATCCCTGCTTCACAGATTGGGGTTGTGCCAGAGAAGACTTGTATGTCGCCCCCCTCTAAGCTTTCAGAAGATCACATTGGGAACTTGGACTTCCATTCTACCTAGCAAGGATGAGAGTTTCTACTACCTTCCCAGTTGGATAGTGTGCCAAAGGAAGCCAATGAAAAGTCAGAACCCTCACCACTAACTAGCAGTAAAGAAGATACCTCCATCCATGGTGTCAATGGAGGCAATATGGGGAGCTGTAATAAGAAACTCCTACTTCCCCCAGCAAAGGAGGTATCAGTGGAGGCCTAATGGGGGAGCCAAAACTTCCATCCCCATCTAGCAGAGACCAGGAGCATCCCCCTTCAAGAATAGAAGGTGTGAGAAAAGAATGCAAAGAAGTGATGAAGTGATGAAGTGATGAAGAAAAATTCTAGAATTTGGGAAAAAAATAAGACTACAGATCCAAAAAGTTGAACATAATCTAAACACAATAAACCTAAAGAAATTCAGCCCCAAAACACATAAGTGTCCACCTTCTGAAAACTAAAGGCAAACATAATATCTTGAATGCAATGAAAGAGAAGCAACATCTTCCCTTGGAAGGTGTCCATATCCATAATGTGGATGACAGAGTATTTCTCATCAGGAACCACAGTGACCAGAAATAGCACATTTTTCAAGTGATAAAATGAAAGATGACATCACGACCTTACATGTTTATGTCATGAACACAGAGCTGCAAAATATCAGAAGAAAATCGGTAGAATAGAAAAGATAAATAGCCAAGTCCACAGTTAGAATTGAGGACTTTAACGTATTTCCCTCGGCGATGCATAGAACTATACACAAAATTGGCAACACCATCACCAATAAGATCTAATGGACAATGACAATGGACAATGACAAGACACTTTAACCAACAAAGCAGAATACAGATTCTTTCCAGTGTCCACAGAATATCTATCAAGATAGTCCATATCCTGAGCCATAAAACAAACCTCAACAATTTTAAAAGAGTTAAAATCATACAGAATGTGGTCTCCAACCATGATGGAATCAAACTAGAAATCAATGACAGAAAGATAATGAGAAAATCTGCAAACACTTGGAAACTAAACAGCAATCGTCTCAATTTTTCTTGGGTTAAAGAAGTCTCGAGGGGAATTTAAAGATACAGTAAACTGAATAGAAGGGGAAACGCAGCATAATACAACCTGTACGACACAGCTAAAGTGGTATTGAAAAGGACATTGATAGCACTAAACTCATGCATTAGAAAAGAGGGAAAGTCTCAAATTAATAATCCAAGTCCCTCCTAACACATCTACATAAAGACGAGCAAAATAAGCCAAAAAACTAACAGACGGGAGAAAATAATAAAGGTAAGTGCAGAAATCAATGAAACGGAAAACAATACAGAAAAACAATACAGAAAACCAATGAAACAAAGAGCTAGTTCTTTGAAAAGATCAATAACATGGACAAACCTCAAGCAGGACTGACACAATTTGCCAGTATTAGGAATGAAATAGAGGGTATTACTACAGACCCCGCAGACATCAGGGGAGTGACACAGATAACTAGGAGGAACTCTGCATAGACACATTTCACAACTCAGATGGGATGGCCCAGGAAGAAATGGTTTTTAAAAGAGAATTAAGCATAAGAGATACAACTGATAAAGTGGTCTTAATGGGAGCTCCTGGGTATCGCTCGGGTGTCAGTCGGTTAAGCATCCAACTCTTGGTTTCCACTCCAGTCATGAAATTAGGGTCATGAGATCCAGCCCCATGGAGCCCCCACTCTGTGCTCTGTGTAGAGTCAGCTTAGCCTTCTCCCTTTCCCTTTGATCCTCCCCCTATTCTCTCTGTCTTAAATAAATAAATAAAATCTTTTTTTTTTAAACTGGACTTAATGAAATTTAAGAATCTAATGTTCCCCATAGAACACCATTATGAGAGTGTAGAGAAAAGCCATAAAGAGATTCCATAGTATACATATTTGATAAAGGATCTATATTCAGACTATATAAATAATTTCTTTTCATCAGGAAAAATGAAAATCAGAAAACCAGGTAAAACATGGACAAGCACCTTGAGCAGGCTTTTCACAAAAGAGGATTCTAAACGAGTGATAATATATGCAAAGATGCTGCAGATCATTAGTTATTGGAGAAGTGCGAATAAAACCACCATACGGTCCGTCAGAAAGTCTAAAATAAAACATGCGAGGGGCACCTGGGTGGTTCAGTCAGTTAAGCATCCAACATTTGATTTCAACTCAGGTCATGATTTCAGGGTAATGAGCTCAAGCCCCCTGTCAGGCTCCTTGCTGAGTGTGGAGTCTACTTAAGATTCTGTCTTCCTCTCCCTCCGCCCCTCCCCCTGCCATTTGCTCTCTCTCAGTCTCTCTAAAAAATAAAATAAAGTAAAATAAAATAAAATATGTGAAAATATAAAGAATTGGCGAAGATTTAGATCACCTGAACTCTCAGAAACTACTGGCAGAAATGTAAATTCCCGAAGCCACTTTGAAAAATTGCTTGACAGCATCTGTAAAACCAATAATATGCATACCCTGTGATTAGTGCATTCACTCTTGGGTATGAACCCAACAGAAATGTGTATTTGTGTGCACAAAAAAGCATGTACAGAACATTCACAGCAGCATTATTTTTAATAACCTAAATAACCTAAAACTGAAAACAGAACACAAATCCATTAACAAGAAAACGGAAAAACTG
The DNA here is from genome assembly GCA_004024625.1 of Mellivora capensis. Lineage (NCBI taxonomy): Eukaryota > Metazoa > Chordata > Mammalia > Carnivora > Mustelidae > Mellivora > Mellivora capensis. Next base: position 102,503 of record PISX010002199.1, on the reverse strand, counting down.
TAAATATTTATAAATGAAATATTATAAAGCAAAAAAATAAAATCTCTTTCAGATAAATTACTGCTACACACAACATGAAAAATATCATACAGCAAATGTTGAGGACAAGAAGCCAGTCTTGAAAGAATTTATGCTCTAATTCCATTTAATAACATTTAGAGACAGGCAAAACTAGAGCCACTTTTTCTAATTCGTGTAATGACTAGGCAGAAGCATGAGGGAAACTTCCAGGTTACGGGTAAGATCCTACATCTTTCTCTGGTTGTGACCCCATGGATGTGTGTATGTTCTTTAAAATTCATTGATGTGCTCACTTCAGACTTGTGCTCTTTGATGAGTGTACTTTATACTTCAGTGAAATGTTTTTAAAAATCATCAGAATTTGGTCATTTGCAAGGTACAGGCAATAAAGAGAAATGGCCATAGGTCTCTGGTATGAGTGAGGGGGCGATGATAAGTTGTCCAGTGTGAGAAGCAGACTGGGAGGGAATGCCACTTACTGGCTCACTGCATGGGCTCCAGAGCTACAATGTATTGATTTGAATCTTGGCTGTGCTACTACTTCTGGGAGTTTAGGCAAGTTATGTAACTTCTTGTGCCCCTATTCCCGCAACTGTAAAAAGGTAATGATAATAGTAGCACTTACTCCATTTACAGGGTTAGGGCAATGAGGAAATTATTCAATGTTTGTATAGTGCTTAAGTGAATGCTTTATAGAAAGTACACTGTATATACATGTTTTCAAAATAAATTAAACATTGAAGGACCCAGTTTTGGAGGGAATTACGGAAATCCGTTTTGGACAAGTTGAGTTGGGAATGTATCTATGTTTCTCTCTATAGCTAGATATGATAGAGGTCATGGGCATACAGGTGTTAACTGAAACTCTACGGACATAGAGAGTCCTCCAGGAAAAGTGTATGTTAGAACAATTCATGGAATGAGGATGGAACTGTAGCAACAAGAATCAGCCATGATGTGGAGGAAGAATGGAAAGAGAATTTCAAGGACAATCAGGAGTGCACAATTTCACAGGAGCCAAGGAAACAAAGCACATCATGTAGGGAGAGGAAACATAACTGTATTGTTGGTTAGGCGGTCAACAGTTACCTTAACAAGATGACCCATCACTCCATGGTGGGGGGAGGGGTGGAAGACAGTTTGGAGGGGCTCACACAGATATGGAAAGTGAGGATATAGTGAAAGGAGGTGTGACCTCACTTAGAGAAAGCTTGGAAAAGAAAGGGAAAGAAACTGGAGATAAGTTGGTTTTCGCAGGACCCTGAGTAGCCTCTAGGCTGAGGGAAGGAGCAAATCTGCCTGCAAGAGGCTAAGGAGATAAGAGAGGGAGAGGAGACTGCAGGGGCAGTTAGAGATGCCATCAGGGTTTGGATTCCCCGAAGCCCTTCTCACCGATTAGTGGGTGTCCTTGTCTGATGCCCACACTCAGGAAGCTAGCCTGCTCACATTCAATGCTGATGGCTTTTTATGATTGCTTTTGGCAGCTCTCCTTTGGTGCTTGAAGATACATATCTCTGAAAGAAGAATATTTATATGTTATGTGGCAAAAGTTAGGTCTTAAAGGGAGCAAAGGGAATTGAGAAGAATAAAATGGATGATGTGTTTCTGGATCTCTGGGACAGCTTGCTGTGATGGTTGTCATTACCTCTCCACAGTCACAGCCTATCCTGGCCTAAACAGGGGAAAAGATGAGTGTTGGCCATTATTTCCTTAAGGCTTACAGAACTTCCAAGTCTTGAACTCCAACATAGCCAAAGGGAGGGATGTCAGTATCTTTGGCAAATGCCTCATCTGATCACCGCCCACGCTCAGAGGCTTTACCAACCAGGAGTATGGTTGAGGTCTAACTATGACCTGTTTATTCATTAGAATTACCAGTGGTTAATTGGTTATCTGACCCCTTTAGCACAAACTTGCTGGCATTTCTTTGTTTTGTTTTTTTGTTTTTTTTTTCTCCTCAGATTTGCTTACTTCATCCCTTTGCCAGTTACTACGGAATACTTCTAATTTTATCTTCTATCCAGAAAATCATCTTTTTCAACCTTCTGAAGGAACTCCATTAAAGGCAATATAACATAACCAATGGGCCATTCAGAAATGTACAGAAAAGATTTGATTGCCAGTCTAGGAAGCAGAGCTGGGTAAGCAGGGAAGGCAGAGGTACTGAGAGCAGAGTGCTTTTTAAACCTTTTATTTCCAAGGCTATCTGTAGCATGTAAATAATAATGCTATTTCTGTTTTTGAAAGCTGGAGGAATTCACCCAAACTAATTTGTTCAGAGTCTTGAAGCGTACTCATATAAGATTCAAAAATGAGCTTCTATAGAATTTTAACCATTTGGTATGAAAACCTCCCTAAATATATTCCATTTCGTTCTCTTGATACCTAGTGTAACTAGACATCCAGCCTTTTCTTAATCGCTGACTTTTGTTTATCCAGGTCTCCACAGATAGAGAGCTGCTGAGACACCTAGGCCTGCTTGCCATGGCCCCAAGTGACCTCAGGTGGCCATGCAACCTGCATGGCCTGCAAAACATGCAACGGTTTTTTGCACCGTTGTGGTTATTCTGTATAGGATTTATCTCTTATATACAGCCATGAGAACACAATAAAAACATTTACTCTCATTTTAAACATAATTAAAATGATTCAGTCATCTGGATTTCTAGCCCACAACAGATAAGAAGCTGAGGCCGCCTCAGTGTCTGTTTCTGGCAGCCATCCCATCTAAATCTCTGCTCAAAATCCATGTGGGCTAAATACAAGGCACTGTGATAAGCACAACAATGAAGGTAGTAGAGTCTTAGAATGGGGTAGCATTTTCTAGAAATACATCCTGTTTCTTCATTCACTACTTCTTTGGTCCTGACAAAACCCTATGAGAAATAAAATAAGATTTATTGAACATCTGCTGTGTACCAGGCACAGTGTGAAGCTTGTTATATTCATTATTTTATTTATTCACTCAACAAATTTTCCCAGATGGCTACTCTGTGCCAGACACTGTTCTAGGCCTAGGAATACTGCAGGGAACAAAACAACCCAAGTTCTTACCCTTATGTAGTTCCTATTTTAGTGGAGTGACAGATAACAGCCAGCCAATTAAATACATAAATATGTAGTGCATCAGATGGAAGGAATGCTTTGAAGAAAAATAAAGCAGGGAAAGAGGTTAGGGATATGAGGAAGTGGGGAGCCATTTTGAACAAGGTGATTGGGAGGGGCTCACATAGAAGGTGCCATCTGAACATAGAACTAATGGAGATCAGGGAATCATCCAAGTAGATCATCCAAGGAAAAAAAGCATCCTAGTCAGAAGAAACAGCAAGTGCAAAGGCCCTGTGGTGGGAATGAGATTTGTGTCCTAGGAGTAACAATGTGACTAAAATATAGCAAACAAGGGAAAGAGTAGTAAGAGATGATTATAAAGTAAGAGATGATTATAAAATCTTCATTAAGAGGACTTTGGCTTTTATTCTGAAAAAGAGGAAACATTGATAGGTGTTTAAGCACAGAAGAAGTTAAGACCTGACTATATTTAATAGGATCATACTTACTGATGAGATGAGAACAGACATAGGGAGCAAGGATAGAAACAGAAAAACTAGGTGGGTAGCCATTATTTCAATCTGGATGAGATACGGTAGTAGCATGAACACAGGGCTATGATGAAAATGAGAAGATGTAGGAGTCAGACACATTTCAAAGATTTCGCACCAAAGATTTAGCACTGTTGATGAATCAGATGTGAAATTTGAGAATCAAGGGCCACTCCTAGGTATGTGGCCTGATCAATTAAAATAACAATATTGTTATTCATGGAATTGCCACACATAATGGGGAGAAGAGCAGATTTGCGGGGAAAGCAAAAGATGTTCACTTTGAGATGGCTTTCACACATTCAAATGGGAATATTAAGGAGACAGCAGATGTATACATCTGAGTTTTAATTTTTTTCAGATTGGAGGCAGATGGGAGGAGACTGGATCAAGGATAAGCAGGGAGAAACTACTTTGGAGAAAGAACATTTCTTTTTTCCCCTTGAGATAGTTGCTTAGGAGAAGCTACTAGGTGAAGATGGAAGGAAATAATGAAATAGAGAGAGTATGTCAGAGAGCTCATTTCAAGTGGCCTCAGACTTCTAGATGAAATAATAGGCAAGTGAGGAGCATACTATAACCTCTCAGGCAGGGTTTGCAAGTATGTAGCAGAAGTGCAACATTGTCCACTCTAGCACTCACTGCAGACATCGCTAATCACCACAGCACTCTTTCCTACTGATCTGGGATGCAACCTCAGTCTGGCAGTCCTTCTCAGTTCCACGCTTCTAGGTCCAGGCACTTAGGGCTTGAAATGAAACCAATTGCCAGCTCTATTCAAGAGTGAGCTCAAGGCCTTCCCCTCTATTCACTTCATCCTGATAAAGATTAAGATCAAGTACAAACTGGACTTGTCATGGACACAAAACTAGGCTTCCTTAGTGAGGGGTGAGGTTTGCTGTGAGAGGATGGAAGACGTTAAACAGAACTGGATGGCAGCTCTAGTCCTCAGTATCTTCCCCATTCTGCTCTCCACTGGAAGGAGGCAGACACATTGCCTCCCATTGGAAGGCCAGTAGGGAACTTGTTTTTCATTATTTTCTTGAAATGTTGCCACTGCTATAAATGGATCCACTTTATTGTCCTCTATATCCTTGGACATAAAACAACCTGCAGTTAGAGGAGACAGGGGATTCTTCTGGGCAAGGAAGGCTTCCCAGGGGAAGAAAATTTTGAGCCTTTGTTCACTAGGTGGACAAATGAGAGAGGAAAAGTCTAGAGAGGGAGGATGCATGTAAAGCTATGTGGAAGGACAGTGTGGAAGCAAAGAGGCATCATGGAATGGTGGAACCGTCACCATACGTGAGCCACAAAGTATGTTGGAGAGGGTGTTACGACACAGAGGCAGCTAAAGCAAAACTAGAAAGGTAGGTTGTAGTCAAACTATGAAAAACATTACGGTTCTGACTGAGCTTGCAATAGAAGGCTGTAGCTTTTACAAAGCTGAATGGCAGAAGTGTGTTTTATTTTCTTACAATACAAATATCCGTCCATTTAAAGGTTTACAATAAATACTAAATAGCTCTTTGCATGCATTGCTCATTTCATTCTGCAACCACCCAATGAGGTAGGGAGTTCGTATCCTTATTTTACAGGTGAGAAAACTGAGACACAGAAAGATTATCTGATCCAACATAACCCAGTTAATAACTGACTGAATCAGAATTTAGAGCTGAGTCATCTACCTCTATAAATTCTTTGGGACAAGCCCCATGTAGGTTTTTTATTATTTTTACTACCCACTTTCCTGCTGTGGGGGAAAAAAAAATCTATCATGGTACCTGGTAGATCTCAGGCACTCAGAGACCTCTCTGTCTTACATTCATGCATATGGTCATTCTCCCTGGTATCCCAAAGGAGCCTTAGGGCACTAATTTATCATGGGGATTGGCAATTCTAGCAGTTTGGCTGAGTTCAGAGCATGCTAGTCCCAGCATGAATCACTTGAACTGCAGTCATCACAACAGCCCAATGCAGCCGCCACCATCTACAGCTGAGTCTCAGAAAGGTTAAATAACTTCCCCAAAGTCACGCAGTAAGTTGCAGGGATCTTGAGAGATCTCCCTCAAGGTCTGGCTGTCCCCAGCACCCACTCCTCACCCCTCCCTCCCACATACACCTGTCTCCCTTCCCACCACGTCCCAGCAGAAATGTGCCTGCCTCTGCAGGCCCCAGTGACAGCTTGCTTCCTGATGGTCGCCTGCAGCGGAGGATGGATTTGCTAGGCTCTGGCTGGGCTGTTTTGTGCAGTGACCAAGGGCACACATTTTGTTAGACATTCGGCCTGAATGAGGGGCTCAGGCCTTTAGTTTGTGGCTGTGGAACATAGAAAAGCTAACTGACCCAGAAGGGGATTGAACTTGTGACCCAGATTTCAGAGCACCAGGCTCTAACCGCTGGGCTGCAGACACAGCACCTCCAGAGGGAGGTTTTATGGGAGACCTGCCTTGCATTTTAAATCCCGTGCCCTTCTCCCCAAGGCCCCCTCCTCAGTGCTGAAGATTAAGAAACTGAGGTTCATGCGAGAGCAGAGTGAGAAGAAAATAAATCGTGATTTAAATTCATGCCTCTGGACGCATAGCTTAGCCCGCTGAACCTCTCTCGCTTCATCTCTGCCACCTCCATTCTGTGATTTATTTCAGACGATGGCCCTCTGTGTATGTGTAAAAATCCCCCTGAATGCTTTCCCCTGAGGGCAGTCAATGCATCTCTCTGAAGTTTAGCGCCAATGCTGATGTGTGCAAAGGGATGAAAAACGTACATTTTCAAGTCTCCCCAAAGCTTGGAGCCAAAAGAAAAAAAAAAAGAAAAAGAAAAAAAGTTGTCCATTCCCCTTTTTCAGCCCTCGCACTTCAAATGCTAATGAAAAGTGTGTTGTCTTGGGCCCTGAATAGGTCTAAAATGCTCTGGTTTGGAAGTATTTGCATACCCTCCTGAATAGGGAGGCAGCCAGCAGACAGGATTAGCTCTACACATCAACTCTTCCGAAAGGGAGCTGACAGGGCTGAAGAAAATTGAGTGTCGGCAAAAGCTTGACTGGAAGGTTGGGGGTGGGGGGGTGGAGAACTATCTTCTCCAGAGACTCATCCTTTCCTTATTTCTCCCTCAATTAAAAAAAAAAAAAAGTAAATAAATAAATAATAGATAAGTAAATAAGAGAAAAAAAACACAGAGTAGGCAAACTATTGCAAGTAAAGGAATTTGCACCCAAAAAAGCGGGGGGAAAATCTTAACCTGCCACTCAAAAAGAGCTGGCAACTCTTTAATTTTACAATTCACCAACATGCATGCAATTTTTATTTTTCTTTATATTTCTTGTATTGAAGTATAGTTGACCTACAGCACAGGCTTGCAGTTTTTTAGTAGCTGGAACAGTTTTGCATTTTTGATGTTCATTTTATATCACACAATCATTCTTTTCCCGTATCTTGGAGCTCTCTACAAAGTGTTATTTTTATTGGCTACTTAATCTTCCTTGGTTGTATAATGCATTACTCTTCCTTCGTCACAGTCAGTGTCTTCATGCTTAGAGCTTTTTTTTCAAAAAATTTATTTATTTTTATTTCTTTTCAGCGTAACAGTATTTATTGTTTTTGCACCACACCCAGTGCTCCATGCCATACGTGCCCTCCCTAAAACCCACCACCAGGCTCCCCCAACCCCCCCCCCCCCCCCCCCCCCCCCCCCCCCCCCCCCCCCCCCCCCCCCCGCCCCTTCAAAACCCCTCAGGTTGTATTTCAGAGTCCATAGTCTCTCATGGCTCACCTCCCCTTCCAATTTCCCTCAACTCCCTTCTCCTCTCCATCTCCCCATGTCCTCCGTGTTATTTGTTATGCTCCACAAATAAGTGAAACCACATGATAATTGGCTCTCTCTGCCTGACTTATTTCACTCAGCATAATCTCCTCCAGTCCCGTCCATGTTGCTACAAAAGTTGGGTATTCATCCTTTCTGATGGAGGCATAATACTCCATAGTGTATATGGACTACATCTTAGAGCTTTTGATTCTGATGAGCTAAGTCTTTAGAATAAATCCTCCAAGTTCTTTTTAAGGCCCAAAAGGTGTGAATATCTTCATAATTTTTCTGTTTCATTGATTTGTGGATTACCTATTTAGAATAATATGAGAAGTGTGTGAATTTCCCAGTTTCCCTTCAAACATAAACCTGTTTCAACCATAATTTTTAATGAATGTTTAAGTTTCAAAGATCTTAACTTTTAATAGACTTTAGCATCTCTAAATTGACATCTTTTTATTATCAACCTCTTTAATACCTATTTCTTTGATCACTAATGAGGATTAAAATGTTTTCATTTGTTTATTTCTTATTTGTATTTTCTTTTGGAGGAATTACCTGTTCTTTGCTCATTTATCAAATGGAATGTGGACTACTTTGATAAGCTTGAATAAGTCTTTGCAAATATTAATGTACTTCAGATGCTAGAACAAATATATTAGCATATATATATATACACACATATATGTTAGAACAAATATATTGTTCTAGTCTGTTGTTTATTGTTGTTTTGTTCTTTAGCCTTGTATAGGCACATTCCAATCTTTACATTTTCCGACTAACCTGTTTTGTTGTTTGTAATTCCAACAAACATTATGTGTGGAACTCTGAGCTGCAGTCTAGACGCAAGACAAGGTACCAACTTATTCTGAAGCTGAGGAAAGCAATGAAAGACATGAGACAGCTATGAGCTAAGCATTAAATGAAACACACTCCAAGCTTAATATCTTGAAATCTATGACATACCTGCCCTTCTTTGTTCTTCTATGGAACCCAGTGATCACCAGACATTGGACAATTGCAGGATGGTGTGATTTAAGGTCTCAGGAAATCAGGCTTTTCAGACAAGGAAGGAGAGGGCTCGTTTCTCTGGCTACTGTTTTGTTAACATAAGAGTTTGTACAAAAGAATTTAAGTATATTGCACCAAAATATTATTTCTTGTTAGTAGTGAACCACAGATCAATTCATTAAAAATATTTTTCTTCATCATGCCTAAAATAAAGGCCATCCATTTGCATGAAAAACGTATTAGATTTATGACAACCTTTTGCCATTAGAGCATTAGAAGTGAATCGAAAAAACATCAAGCCCTAAGAAGCGGATGCATTAGACATCCCCCTTTTATGTTTTTGAGTTTTAGAGTTAAATTTTCTATCAGGGAAGCTCAGAAGATACAAAAAATTGCTTTTTCATCTTAAAAAAATGACATGCCTGGTTGTATTAAAATAATATTGCGCACATGGGGACATTTAACAGAGAATTTTTAAATCTTTAAAAGCAAGACAGCGGCATTGTTAATGTGTAGGAGCAACTCTTCTTTTTTAAAAAAAGAACTTATTTGTAAGAGCAACTCTTTTTTTTAAAAAAAAGAACTTATTATAAGCTTTCTACAACTCTTTTTTTTGTGATTTTGTGGATATCATAAACATCATGCTCTATAATAGTTATCTGCATTTTGGAAATTTTTATTATTTTTTAAAATTTTTTATTTTTATTTATTTTTTTTAAGATTTTATGTATTTATTTATTTGAGAGAAAGAGTGAGAGTATGAGAGGGGAGAGGGTCAGAGGGAGAAGCAGACTCCCCACTGAGCAGGGACCCTGATGCAGGACTCAATCCTGGGACTCCAGGGTCATGACCTGAGCTTACGACAGTTGCTTAACCAACTGAGCCACCCAGGCACCCTGGAAATTTTTTAAAGAAGGTTTTTTTTTTTTGTTTCCTTGTTAAAACTCTCAAAACTTTGAGCCAAGTAGGGCTATGAACTTTGAGCCAAGAAGGGATATAAAAATGCAAAGGTTTTTTTTTTTTCTTTTCTCTTTTTTAAAATAAAGCTCTACCTACCTACCCAACTACATATCAAATATCTACCTATCAAGTTTGTGCACATCAGCACACATGCATTAAGCACCTAATCAGTATAGTGTTTTCACCTAAGTATTTCAAGCACACAAACAGATATCTCTTGTGCTCATAAAAATAAAAAGAAAATTACAGTAAATGATAGTATATGCTACATACCAAAAAGCGACAAAGGCAAGAGATGTAGACCAGTGTTATTCAATCTGTAACCCACAGGCCCATGCCAGTCCCCAGATTATCCTGGTCTAAGGTGATATAAATACAGAAATTGGGAATATACATTTAGAAAGTTTCATAGAAATTTGACAGAGTGATTTTATGTTTGTTGACTCTCATAATTATGTATCTGGTCTTGATTTTATATAGCTTTGTGGTTTTTTAAAAAATTTCTTTATTCTAGTTGTTTATTGTATTATATTTTACAAAAACAGATGTCTATGAATGGTAATTTTAAAAACAGGCATGGTCCTTCACTCTGAACAATACTGAGACAGAACATATATGCATTTACACCTACACACATGGCAGGCCTCCTGTCTCCAGGAGAAAAACACCCTCTGAGAGAGCATGCATGTAGGTTCCTCCCGTCCTCAGTTATTGTCAGAAAAGGAAGTTCTTCCTTTGAAACCCTACATTTTCTATCTCAGAAAAAACCTTCCTCTACCTTTTGTCTTTAGAAGCTATTATCTTTCAAGATATATTTTATTTTTGGTTTTGTTTCCCTTGCCTCAAGAGACATATCTAGTAAGAAGCTGCTACAGCTCTTGTCAAAGAGGTTTACTGCCTGTGTTCTCCTCTAGGATTTTAATGGTTTCATGTCTCACTTTTAGGTCTTTAATTCATTTGGAATTTATTTTTCTGTCTGGTGTAAGAAAATGGTCCAGTTTCGTTTTTTAGCATGTTGCTGTCCAGTCTATTTTTTCCCCCATTGGATATTCTTTTCTGCTTTGTCAAAGATTAATTGACCATAGAGTTGTGGGTTCATTTTTGGGTTTTCTATTCTATTCCATTGATCTATGTGTCTGTTTTCATGCCATTAACATACTGTCTTGATCACTACAGCTTTGTAATATAGCTTGAAGTCTGCAATTGTGATGCCTCTAGCTTTGCTTCTCTTTTTCAAGGTTGCTTTGGCTACTTGGGATCTTTTGCAGTTCCATACTGATTTTAGGATTATTTGTTCTAGCTCTGTGAAAAATGCTAGTGGTATTTTGATAGGGATTGCATTAAATGTGTAGCTTTGGGTAGTACAGAAATTTTAGCGATATTTGCTCTTCTGATCCATGAGCGTGGGATGTCTTTCCATTTCTTTGTGTTGTCTTCAGTTTCTTTCATCAGTGTTTTATAGTCTTCAGAGTACAGGTCTTTCATCCCTTCGCTTAGGTTTATTCCTAGTTATCTTATGGGTTTTGGTGCAACTATAAATGGGATTGATCTTTGTTTTCTCTTTCTGCTGCTTCATTATTGGTATATAGAAATGTAACAGGGGCACCTGTGTGGCTCTGTCAGTTAAGTGTCTGACTCTTGATTTTGGCTCAGGTCATGATCTTGGAGCCCTGAGAGTCCTGGATCGGGCTTTGCACTCAGCAGGGAGTCTGCTTGAGGGTTCTCTCTCTCCCTCTCCCTCTCCCTCTGCCTCTCCTCCAATTCATGCTCTCTCTCTTTCTAAAATAAATAAATAAATCTTTTTTTTTTTTTTAAGGAATTCAAAAGATTTCTGTGTGTTGATTTTGTATCCTGTGAGTTTACTGAATTTGTCTATCAATTCTAGCAGTTTTTTGGTGGTCTTTTTTCTATATAGAATATCATGTCATCTGCAAATGGTGAAAGTTTTACTTCTTTCTACCTGTCATTTATTTCTTTTTGTTGTCTGATTGCTGTGGCTAGGACTTCCAATACTATGTTAAACAATAGTGGTGAGAGTGGACATCCTTGTCTTGTTCCTGACCACAGAGAAAAAACTCTCAGTTTTTCCCCATTGAGGATGATATCTGTTGTGAGTTTTTCATATGTGACCTTTATTATGTTGAATTATGTTCCCTCTAAACCTACTTTGAGGGTTTTTATTATGAATCAATATTGTACTTTGTCCAATACTTTTTCTGCACCTATTAAAAGGATCGTATGGTTCTTATCCTTTCTTTTATCAATGTGGCATATCATGTTGATTGATCTGTGAATGCTGAACCATCCTTACAACCTAGGAGTAAATCCCATTTGATTATGGTGAATGATTCTTCTAGTGTATGTCTAGATTTGGGTTTTTTTTAGTGTTTTATTTAGAATTTTTACATCCATGTTCATTAGGGACATTGATCTATGGTTGTCTTTTTTAGTGGAGTCTTCATCTGGTTTCGGTATCAGTGTAACGTTGGCCTCATAGAATGAATTTGGAAGTTTTCTTTCCTTTTCTATTCTTTAGAATAGATTGAGAATAGGTATTAAATCTTCTTTAAATGTTTGGAAGAATTCACCTGTGAAGCCATCTGGCCATGAACTTTTGTTTATTGGATTTTTTATCACTGATTCAATTTCTTTGCTGGTTATTGGTCTGTTCAAATTTTCTATTTTCTCAAAATAAAAAGCTTTTACATGGTGAAGGAAATGATCAACAAAACTAAAAGGCAACCTACTGAATGAGAGAAGATATTTGCAAATAACATATCTGATAAAAGGTTAGTATCCAAAATACATAAAGAACTTACAAAATTCAACATCCCAAAAACAAATAATCTAATTAAAAATGGGCAGAAGACATGAATAGACGTTTTTCCAGAGAAGACCTACAGATGGCCAATAGACATATGAAAAGATATTCAACATCACTCATCATCAGGGAAATGCAAATCAAAACTACAGTGAGATATCACTTTACAACGCTGAACGGTTTACAATGCTGAACGGTTGGCTGTGGATGTTAGAGAGGGTCAAGATGACCACATGAGTTTTGGTTTGCCTTGACCAACAAAATGGAATCGCCGATAATAAATAAGGAGTGGGTTTTAAGGAAAACATCAGGGGGTCCACGTGGACATGTTAAGTTTGAAAATACAGAGTATACATCTGCATATAAGTGTTAGGACTCAGAGCAGATGGTGTGGGAGGGGGAATTGATCTGGACAAGTAGAGCCCAGATTTGAGCCTTGGAATACGTGAAAATTGAAGTGACCAGGGAGATGAGAACATACTTGCAAAGAGGCTAGGACTTTTCGGCAAAATCTAAGATTATCATCTTTTCAATTATTCTTATCCTTTTTTGATACTCATAATACTAGTAATACTTACCTTGCAAAGATTTAATGGCATAATTTGCTTATTTTATTTTTAAAAATATTTTATTTATTTATTTGTGAGAGAGAGAAAGGGAGCAAAGCAGGGAGAGTGGCAGGTAGAGAAGGCAGAAAAGTCAGAGGGAGAAACAGGCTCCCCCTGAGCTAGGAGCCTGATGTGGAAGACTGGATCCCAGGATCCTGGGATCATGACCTGAGCTGAAGGCATCCCTGCTCTAGGTAAGTAAATTATGCCATTAGGAATGCCTGAGTGGCTCAGTAGGTTAAGTGTCTGCCTTTGGCTCAGGTCATGATCCTGGGATCCTGGGATCCAGTCCCACCTCAGTCTCCTTGCTCAGGGGGAGTCTACTTTTCCCTCTGCCTGCCACTCTCCCTGCTTATGGTCTCTCCCTTTCTCTCTCTTTCTCTGACAAATTAATAAAATCTTTAAAAATAAAATAAAATCTTTAAAAAAATGGATATATAGAGTGATCTCTGGCCCACAGTAAGATTCAATAAATTATAGCTATATATTATTAATATTTAAGAATTGCCTTATTTATTTATTTAGTGATTCCCAGAAGTTCCCTTAGCTAATAACTGGCAGAACCAGAGTCACGTCCAAGTCCTTTTGTCTCCGAAAATCTGTGCTTTATACATTGCTTGCCCTATATGACTTTGCTCCCAAATATGTTTACCTATGCCAACCAGGAAATAAAATTTAAAATTCATAATCACCAGTCACATATTGAGCTCTTTAATGTCCAAGAAACAGATTGAAACAGAAATAGTTATTGTGAACATTTAGTGAGCATGTAACACATGAACAATGTGTTATTTCATTTAACACTCTCGACAGCCCTATAAGAGAAGAAATACTACAACTCCTTTTTACAAATAATGTGAGTCTTGGAGCAGTTAAATAAGTGTCTTTAGAGACACGTGTATAGACTAAAAAGAAAATTGTTAGAGCAACATGGATGGGCTGTTTCAGGTATATGATTTCAGCGTGGGATCTTGGTGATCTTTAGCATTAGTGATTAATATTTACCAGCTTACCAGAAAACATGAACTGTTGGCCCAAACTCTTTTTTTTCAGTAGTGCCTATCTGTTTATTTGTTTCCAGCTTTATTAAGATATGATTGATAAGTTAACATTGTCTGTATTTAAAGTGTATAATGAAATGTTTTGATACAAGGAAGGTATACCTGTATAGCGGAAGCTTAAATTCTATCAATAATTTTCCCAGGGAGGGGGGGAATTAGTTTTTCTCCTTCTGTCTTCCTTCCCTTGCTCCTTCCTTCATTGCTCCATTTCCTGCTTCCATTCCTTCTTTCCTCCTTCCCTCCCTCCCTCTCTCCTTTACTTCCTTCCTCTCTTACAGAGATGATCTGAATTCAGATTCAAAGCAGCTCTGTATAGGGTCATCAAAAAACTGAAGGAATAACTCAACTTCAGGGTTTACACAAACAAAGAGAAATAACTCCACCAGAAGTAACAGATGGCTGTTTCTCATGTTTCTTTGTTTAGTCAATTTTCAGTGTGAAGCATACAAGTTGTCTTCGCTTCCATGTCCCTATAGACCTCTGTTATAACCCCTACTATGTTTTACAGGTTTCCTCGCTATCAGAAAGTAGAGCATTTTCTTGAAAACTTTCATAAGCCTAAATGGTGTAAAGGAAAAAAGTAATTATCATTAACTTACATGGAAAAAATTTTGAGCCTTCCCTAGTTCCCCAAAATAACTTCTCTTAGGCTTTTCTTATACTTTAGGACACATCTTGCTAAGGAATGCACAAAATAAGTTGAGATAAAAAGACACAGCTCAAAGCCATTATGACTGGGTGCTGAGATGCTGAGTGTAGTTCCCTGGGGGAAGGAATTAGACGGGGCAGGATCCTGACCGGGCAGCTCCCATTGCTGCTCTGGGTGCAATCTGCCCCCGTTGAGGCTCACTGCAAAACAAATGCTGAATTATATTTTCCTTTTTCATCTTTTTTTTTTCATAAAAGTAAAAATCCTCTTTATATTTCTTTTGGTTAGTTTGAAAACAGGTACTAATGTCGGTCTTTCCTAAAAGCAAAGTGGCAGAAAGCAAATTTTCAAAAAGCATGGGATACCTGTATCAGAACTTATCTAATTCTGTGATCTGTACTCCACTGGAATGAGTCACCTGAAGACTTAGGACTAGGCTTTTCAAGAATTAGAAGCCTTGTTTGAAAAAATAGCATGGAGCCCAGTAAACAGGTAATACAACAGAGTGGTTAAGAGGGGGAGGTCTGAAGATAGAATGCAAAGGATTGAACTTGGTTCTGTAACTTACCAGCTTTATGACCAGAGACCATTATGATCATCTAACCTACCTGAGCCTCAGTTTCCACATCTTTGAAAAAGAGATAACAGAATCTCTTCCTCAAGGTTACTAGGAGGACTACATATGTAGCAATTAATACATCTGGCCTATGAGACTGATCCCTTTTCCTGAAATATTTTCCCTGAATATCAACAAGGCAAATTCTCTTATCTCCTTCAAGAATCCGGATATCATCTTTCCAATGAGCTATACCCAGACCATCACATTTTAATCACAATACCCTCTACCCCATCCTTGGCCCCCCAGTTCTCCTGTTCTGATTTTACTATTTTTATAACACATATCATTTTCTAACATAATATATAATTTACTTGTTCATTATGTGCTACTTACTAAGCTGGAAATTTGATATTTGGGACTTAAGGAGATCCCAGTTTAAAACAGCTGTGTCTGATTACATGTTTGGCCACTTACTGAAGTGTGACATTAGCATGTAATGACTGAGGTTGGCTTCGTTTGAAATAAGTCCTTGAACACTAAACCTTCTTAATATTTATTCCTGAAAAGCTAAAGGAATACTTCCCCAGGGGTTTGTGTACAGATTATGTACAGTGGTCAGAGAGGCTGCCACTTTTGGACATGGCTGGGTGGCTCCTGAATGACTGACTGTCTTTCACATAACAACATAAACTCTGGAAAGAATATAAAAAACCATTGCCTGGAAGGCACTGGAAAGTCACCCCAAACAGGAAAATTCTGGAGGGGGACTGACTATTGGAAAAAGGAAATACCACTGGGTGAGTTCCTGTTCTTATAGCAGTCCATGATGTTAGTGGCCCAAAGAACTAGAGGACAGATTTCAGAGCCATTATAGAAGAAGGGAGATTCCCTGGGTGAACAGAACAGAGAGAGAGCTCCATAAATTCTGCATATAAACTTAACTTAAATCCCTGCTGAGCTCTCAACTTACGTGGATAGTTAGCAGCAAACTCCTAATGGCTCATCCAAAGCAAAAAGAACTGGATTAAAATTTTAGCTGCTCCCCACTGCAGGGAGACAAAAATTTGCAGCTGACTTTAGCTGAATTAACTGTTTGAAAGACAAACAAACAAAAATCAATACTCTTTATAGGAATATAACTCTATCAAGAGTCCAGACAATGTACCATGTACGATTTCCAGGATACAGCCCAAATTTTATGACTGAACTTTATGACTAAAAAATATAAGGTAGGCAACACAAGTCATTGGATAGATTAAAGATGAAAAATAGTTAATCAATTTAAAGATAAATAAATAGAAATATTCTAACATGAAGAATGGTGATTTTAAAAAACCAGGTGTGGTTTCTCTGGGGATTTGTTTTTGTTTTGTTTTTGTTTTTTGTTTGTATGTTTGTTTGAGGACTGTAGCTAGACCATCTGGAGCCCCATTACAGGGACCTTTCAGAACTCACAGTCTGACTCAGATTGGTGGGTTTACCCACAGGGGTTCTCAGACCATAGCCAGAAGGGGTGGAGCTGGTCCACAGGCTACATTATGATCCACATCCTGGATGGAGCCCTGGATGCATATTACTCAATGCATAGGTCGATGTGATTCCTGAGTCTCTTGGAATATGGTGCTAGTGACAGCAGCAAGCCAAGTGGGGCTGTAGCTGAGTCCTCAGGGGTATGGGGTTGTTTCTAGGTCTGTAGTCAGGATCATAGTTGGTGAGTCAGCAACCCGGGTGTGGGCCTGTATTCTCAAAATGGCTCTCCTCAGTCTTGGACTACACCAGGGTTTCAGGATCTCCAGTGCAGATACCAAAGTTCCCTCAAAGTTAAATTGTCCATGGATGGATGCCACATCACTATTGTTCAGAGAGGATGTGGGACGGGGGGCACCTTATTCTTATATCTTGCTGTCATCACTCTCTGCAACCTTGGTTTTTTGATCTAGCATTTCCTTGGTATATTAGCTAGGTCCTCCCTCAGAAATAGAACCAGTAGGATATGTATATATAGAGAAGGAGATTTATTATAAGAACTTGACTCATAGGATCCTGGAGAATGGCAAGCTCAAATCTTCAGTGTGATTCAGGAGGCTTGAGACCCAGGAGAGCTGATGGTGCTGATGAAATCTAAAGCAGTTTGATAGAGAATACCTTCTTGGTCTGGGAAGCTGTTCTATTTGGATCTTCAGTTGATTGGATGAGGCCCACCAACATTATAGAGGGTTATTAAGTAACTGGAAATACTCACCAGTTTAAATGTTAATCCCATCCAAAAACATCATCCAGGTTGATACATCAAATTAACCACCATATATGACAATCTATATCTTCACCATTTTTAAGAGTCTTGGTGTCACCTAGTTAAGAATATTTGCATTATCCCAAAGTTTGATGGCAGAACAAGGGAAGAAACTATGGGACCAGGTTCTCATCAAATCATATCTCTCTTTTCCCTGATGTTAGTCATACAAGATGACTGTCCTAAGATGGTTATGCCACACTGACAAAATCAAATTGAGATTTAAGATATTATCTGATCAGTTTTTATCAATTTCAGCAGCCTTTTCAGTTAATTAGAGCAGGAAGAAAACCATCTCTTTTCTCAAAGGTATGCCTTTTGGTTTAAATAGTTCATGTCATAGATATGTCATATATAGCCTGATAGATAAACCTATTTTTTTAAGCCATAGATCTTGTTAGCTAGATAGCTTCATAATTTTGTAGATTTAGCTACTGCTTTTAGTGGGAAGAATATTTTTATGGGACAAATTATTCATTCTAGGGTACACAAGGCCAGAATTGAATCTGGTATTTTACTGTGTGAGACCAAAATTTATATGGAAGAGATCTACATTCTGTACATACTACGCAAGTTTTTTTTTCTTTGTAATCTTCATAAAGCTTGCTCCCCTATCCCCATAAGTAATGTGCTTGGTTTTGAGATAGGTTAATTCAATGAAAGGTGTACTTTCTTTTCTGAGAACATCTGATACACTCACTCAGAGTGGCCAAATGCTGATGTGTTATTGACATTGCCATGGAGCAGTATAATCAGACTCATTTATCAGTTTTTGCTCAGGAGGACCTGGTAGGGAGCTAATTTAGAGATTGAGTTATCTCTGGCCCTCAGAGCCAGATGGCAAGTTCCTGTGAAGGTGAGAAATATTGCTTCCAAGCATTATTGGAAAGTAATCTCCACACCTGCCACAGCCTATAGAGCAGACTGATAAAAACAGAACGCTCTACATTCCTCCCACCAACCCATGGCCCCAGACAAACACTCTACAGACAGAATCAACTTCAGCATGAAATGCAGAAGTTATCAGTCTCTTTGCTTACAAGTCCTATTCGACCTAAACTCTCTCAAATACTGACTCTACATTTTCAAATAGAAAACTTGGGTTAGCTATCACTTTCCATCCAGGTGCTTAAGTAAGTCTTTTCTTCTTTTCGTTATGAAACAGCATGGTCAAAGGCAGGGAAGAATGAAGAATGGGGAAAACACTCATGTGTTGGTTTACGGGAGTATTATTAAAGAGAAGGAATTACTTTGCTTCAAAGGAAGAGATTTAAAATACCTGTATAATGTTTCTAAAAGGGATAATGAAAGGTTTGACCAGAGTTCTACTTCTTGCGCTGATGTTTTTTGACCTGCGTGTGCATATTCAAACACACACACACACACACACAAACACACATACACCTTTGTAATATGTGGATTCTATATATCTTGCCTGCCCCTTGGGGTTAGTAAAGAATGATTCATTCATTTTCTCACTTAATAACTATATTTTATGGGAGGGATGAAAACATGCAGAAGAAAACATGCATAGTCTAGGTTCTGAAGGAATCCATCTTGGGAAAAGGATTAAATCATGTAATAATATGGGTAGTAACTCATATTATTTTAAAAAGTTGGGAGGTTGGGGGAGCCTGGTGGTGGGTATTGTGGAGGGCACGCACTGCATGGAGCACTGGGTGTGGTGTAAAACTATGTATGAATTCTGATATGCTGAAAAGAAATAAAAAAAAATAAATTAAAAAAAGTTCATATTGCACTAATATGTTTTCATAATTGGAGGCATTTTATTTTCATCTAGAAATAGCAAATATGGGCATGTTTAGAATTATTAGAGCCAGATGGTTTATAATAACATGTTGAGTTGACATTTTCAGAGCTTTTCATTGTTCTATCCACAGTATCTTATCATTTTTAACACGAATGTTTCTTACTATGTTCCTTTGGCTGTTTGAAATTAATAACAAAAACTTGCTAGAGGCATGGGAGAACATGGGCTTTCAACCTAGCCAGACCTACCGTTGACTCTTGATTTCACCAGTCACATGAACTCTCTGACCTTTATTGTCCTCATCTATTAAATGGGGAGAACAATCTTTAATTTTTAAAGTGCTTTTTAAATAAGAGTTATCTATGATTCTGTATTTTAAAAGCACCTCAGAGGGTAAGTAGTTCTATAAATGGCAAAAATAAATGGTGGTCTGATTTTTTTCATATAAAACCTGATTATTATAATATGACAAATCAGTTGAAGACCTCAAAGTCATACCTTTCCAAACCCAACTCTAGAGAATCATTTCAAGAAGGCCTTAAATTATTTCTTAAGATTCATTTATTTATTTGAGAAACAGAGAGAGTGAGTGAACAGGGAAAGAGGCAGAGGGAGAGGAAGAGAATCTTAAGCAGAACCCTGCTGAGTGAGTAGTCTGATGTAGTACTCTATCCCAGGGCCCCAAGATCATGACCTAAGCTGAAATCAGAATCAGATGCTTAACAGATGCGACTGAACCACCCAAGTGCCCCTTAAAAATTTTTTTGATACAAATTTTAGTCAGTTAACATATAGTCAATATTGGGTCTTAAAATTTTTAAAAAGCTATCTATGAATGCTTTAAGAGATTTTTGTCATAATAAATAAAGACGTCTATAAAGTCATTCATATGACATTCTTCTCAGCCTGGGAGGGCAAAACAAAATGTTAAATCCAACAAGAGGATGAGGACTTCAGGCTGCTGCTATTTTTTTTTTCCTTCCAAGAGGGATAGCTCTTAATCAGAGTGTATTCTCCATTCAAAATAATCTTTGAAGACTGGCATGAAAATGCAGATTCCTAATTGAACAAAGACAATTATTTCCAGATTGAAGTACAGTGGTGAATAGCTCTGTGCTCCAATTATCGTCAGACTTTTATTTCAAATGGGAGGCTGAAATCACAGATGAGTTAGCCTTAATTGGGAGAAATGGCTGCAATTGTACTTTTAATACCCGACTGTAACATCGTCCATGTAGGTCACCTTTTCTCATGGATACATGACAGTGCCCTGTTTATGTATTTTGGGGACAGCAAGCTGTAATGGCGAAAGGGATAGCCTTCTCTCAAACAAAGGCAAAAGCGCACAGAAGTTACTCAGAACCAGAAAACAGTAAAGCTTTTAAATAAAGGAATCAAAGAGTATGTTTTTATAGCTATATATAAGTCACAAATTAATGTGAAAACCTAACTCAAGATAGTGGTTCAAGCAACATTTTCCTTGATCCTGACAATTCTTTCATAATATATCCACATAAAAACTGTCAGAAAGTACCCCTGCTCTTGAATAAATGCCCCCACCCCCGACCCCGCCCAAAATCAAGGCAGGTCTAACAGATGAAAAAGAGACGAGTGAAAAAAAAAAACCCCACACACAGATAAGAAGTATATACAAAGTCTGTGCTTCTCAAACAACCAGCGTGCACTAAAAAAGTGTCCATTGAATGGTTGAGTTGGGAGTGGTGATGGGCTGGGAGAGGTGAAGGTATAGAAACTCCTAGTGATGATTCCTCTCCTCAGGTTCTCCTTTCCTTCCAGCTGGGTACTTTAGACTGGGACATGTGCAGCCACATCACCAACATGATGAATCCTTTGCATTTGTATAGATAGTCCCAGTTTTCAAAGGGGTTTCACAAGCTGCATTTCAATTGATTCTCATCCCTCCAAGTGAGGTGTGGTAGACATCATCCCATTACGTGAATAAAGAAACAGGCCCAGATCCTTGCTTAGGGTTACAGAACGAATGAGCATGGAGCTGGAATTAGGACCCAGTCTTCGATTAATGCTAACTAACCCAGGATATAATGTGTCACTGGAGGAATTGCAAATGACTTTAACAACTTAGCCTGGGGATCACAACATGCCACTATTTATGGAGTCAGAGAAACAACAATAAAAACACTTGGGCTGTCTGTTGCCTTACTTTCACTAGCATTTATAATTAGCAAGATATTTACTGTGATCTCCCTTTTGCAGATGTGACAACTGGGACACGCAAAGGATAAGTGACTCTTCCAGATTTGTACATTATTTAAGGGCTAGAGCTAGACCTAAATCCGGACACACTGATCTGGGTTTCTACTTCCATCCTTTCTGCTGCTGTTCCCAGAATTTATTCATTCATTCAACGAAAGTCACAGCAGAGCCAAAAATAGAGCCAAACCCCTGCCCCTATAGAGCCTACATTCTAGTAAGAGAGACAGACAATATACAAAATAAGTAAAAAAAAAAAAAATTGTGTATTTGATGATGGTAAGTGCCGTAGAGAAAAATAAAGCTGGAAAGGATTTGCTGGGGACAGAGAATTTCCAGCTTTAGGTTGGGTGGCCCAAGGAGGCTCTTCTGAAAGGTGGCATTGGAGCAAAGACCTGAAGAAGGTGAGGGGAGTGAATCTGCAGGTGTCTGCATTTAAAGCAGAGGGAGGAGTAAGCAGTCCTGAGCTTATGTTTGCCTGGCTTGTTCAAGGAATAGCACAAAAGCTAACGTGGCTGGAGCTGAGTTGGCAAGGAGCAAAGTAATAAGGGAGGAGATCCCGGGAGGTCAAATAGAGCTGGTCCTCAGGCCTACATGAAGTCTTTTCTGAGTGACATGGAAGCTCATGGAGGGATTTGAGTAAAAGATATCATCAACTGAGGTGTCAAAAAAAAAATAGCTTCAGGTCTGTGCTGGAAATAGATTGAGCCAAGGTCCAAGACAAGCAGGAACATCAATGAGGAGACAAATAGTAAAATAGGCAAAAGGTGATAATTGGTTCAGGTTAGGGAGATGGTGGGAAATGGTCAGAAAGGTGAGAAATAAGTCTAAGCCCTACCCCTATTGCTGCCTCTTGGTTGCTAAGTGTCTTGGAGATACTCAGTGGGAAAGAGCCCTTGCAATAAAGTGCTGTGGCCAGCAGCAGTGAGAGTAGGTACTCCAATCTTTCTTCAGGAGAGAACCTGCTATGAGGAGGGGAGTTAGCTGACAGCTCTCAGCTGCTGAGCCTTCGTGATCCACTGTGGCAGCTTGCTCACTGGGGCCGCATTCTCCCCAGGATGCTCCCAGACAGTGATGGAACCCAGCAGAGGCAAAGGAGCCAAATTCCTGCCTAACTCAGCCTCCTCTCACAGATAATCTTTGCTCTGGGTGGACACTTCCTCAGGGCTGCATTGCAGTCCAAGGCTCTTCCTGCCTATCTTCCTTCCTCTCCTCTCTCTTTGCACAGACATTACCCCTGCACTGCAGTCTGAAGGTCCGACCTACTCCCGTTCCCTCTCCCCTATATCCTTTATAGGGATTCCCCCCCATTAACCTCTTGCACTCTACTTTTTTTTTAAGATTTTATTTATTTTATTTAACGAGAGAGAGAGAGTGGGGAGAAGGGAGGAGGGAGAGGAAGAGAAACTCAAGCAGGCTCTATGCTGAGCACAGAGCTTGGTGGGGGCTTGATCTAGGACCCTGAGATCATGACTTGAGCTGAAACCAAGAGCCAGATGCTTAACCAACTGTGCCACTCAGGTGCCCCTCTCTTGCACTTTAAGTTCCACTTGGCATCTGCTTCTCAGAAGACCCAAACTGACATTCATGACCTCTCT
The DNA here is from genome assembly GCA_004024625.1 of Mellivora capensis. NCBI lineage: Eukaryota > Metazoa > Chordata > Mammalia > Carnivora > Mustelidae > Mellivora > Mellivora capensis. The sequence continues at coordinate 79,522 of PISX010002199.1, read as the reverse complement.
TATCAGCCCTGATCAGTTCTGTCTTTCTCTCTGCTGAGGTTCTTGGAGCCCCAAATAGCATATCTAATTGTTTGTTCTAGCCAATAACAAATATGATATGATTAATGATAATCATGAATATAAACTGAGCTTTTACTATGTGCCAAAAACTGTGCTACATGTTTTACATGGAATATATATTCTTATTCTTTATTACAACCCAATGAGGAATGTACTATTTTCTGTATTAGAAACTTTGTTTAGAAAGGGTAATGGATTTACCCAAATTCAAACAAGGGGTAAATGAAGGAGTTACTATTGAATTTGATCAGCTTAGGTATAGAATCTAAATTCCTGCTTCTGTATCAATCTCAGGACCAGGTCTTCCCACTGTTCTGACCCTTTGGCTTCATGCTTCTTGGCTACTTGATGTCAATCTCCAAATATCAACAAAAGATCAGACCAAACTTGTCCTTGGTACTCAGCAAGAAATCGGGGTACCAACCTTATGGTTAGACTTCCAGCCAACTTCCCAGGGTCACACAGTTCTACTTCTCTGGAAGAGAACTATTCTCATTTCTCTGCAAATATTAGTCTGATGCCCGGCTAGTGTCTTTGTTACCATATTTCATCATTAGTCTTTTATTTTAATTAACAACTGTTTTTATAAACTATCATGGGGTATGGGAAGAAGCACCAAATTCAGATCAGAAGACCTGAGTTCTGGTCCCAATTCTAACACCAAGATAGTTCAAGACGTTTTTAGTTGCAAATCACAAAACTCCACTTGAACTAGCCAAAGCAAAGAAAGATTTGCAGTCCAAACAGGAAAGTTCAAAATGTGGTTCTGATTTCGTACGTGACTATCCAGGGATTGAAATAACAGCATTAGGACTCTGTCTCTCTCAGTGCATCAATCACCTCTGTCTGCCACTGTTTGGCTTTATTCTTGGTAGACCCATTTTATTTGACAGTAAACATGGCCCCCCTTAACTTCATGTTACATTTTCCTTAACACTGCTGATCAAAAAAGAAGTGAAACTGTCTCTCAGTGTTCATACAAATCCCCAAATAAGAACTTGATTTGTCTTGTTTGAGCAGGTGCTTGACAATGAACCAGTCATTGAGTCTAGGATGATGATCTACTTTCATGGACCAGCCTGAGTCATAAGTGCATCTTTACAGTGGGGGTATGAGGGACCAAGTGGTGAGGCAACCTGTCAGTGGGAAACATTTCTTTCTGTAATAAAAGTGAAAAGGATCCTGGGCAAGTAAATGTAACAAGTCTATACAACAAGCCCCAAAGGTCTTCAGAATATAATGTACATGCATGCTCCCCCTCGAGACAGGAAACACCAAAACTCATCTATTTGCTACATCCAGCTCAAAGTCCCAAACCTCTGGGTGGTATGGTTCAGATATAAAACTAAAACTAAGTTATCTCACCCCATGTATGTCTTCCCTTACCACATGCATACATACAAAACACTTAGGACACAATGATGAAGTAGGGACAGGCTACTTGCAACAAAGAGCCTTCATTCAAGACAGAGAGAGATGGTAAGTCAGCAGCCTCTACTCTTCATCTGTGATGGAACCCTTGAGCAGGTACTGGCAGAAGTTCTTTGATTTGATCAGTCCTAGGATCTATCTGCTTTTAGCCAGTTCTAAGTGTCAGTAACCAAACCCAAAGACTTTTTCTAGACAAGTCCTTAAACCTGCTTTATTTATTTGTATCACCACTCTCTTCCTCTTAACTCAACATTGGCCAACTGGAGGCCATAGCAAACAGTAACTGTGGCTAAGAAGCCAACACAGTCTGAATTCTGTTATAAACCCAAATCCTTTAAGTTAACTGCAAAAGCTCTGGCGTCTTTTTTCATTTAACATCTTTCCGTTATTTCCTGCCATTTAGGATCAAGAAGTAGATGACATTTCATTTCTATGAGACTCTCTATTTCTAGATCCTTTCTCTTTTTCCTTTCTTTTCTTTGAAATTCTTGCCTGAAAGCATCTCTTTCTTGGAGTCCTTAGAATATACCCGGAATCCACTAACACACATTAACACCTGGCTCTTCCAAATTCTTTACCTAAAGATACAGACTCCAAAACAATTTCTTCTGCCTTCCAATTGTTGTAGGCAACAGTTTAATCAAATGTTTTTCTATAACATTCAGGGTCTCTGGAAGCTCTGTTTTCTCACCATCTGACAACCAAATACTAAGCCATTGCCATATATTTTAGATTTTGATTACAACATGACACCGCTTCAAGTTTTAGTAGGATGGGCTAAATTGTTATGAACAATACATCTGAAATAAATATAGAGATTTATTTCTTTATTTATATACCAGTCTGGGGGGGGTCAATATTACTAGTTTTTAGGTGATTCTCCTCCATATAGTCATTCAGGGACCCAGGTTCTTTAGATTATTTTGGTCTCATAGACCTGTCATCCCTTGAAGCTCTGCTACCATCTTTGTTCAAACAATAGAATGAGAAAAAAGAGCATAAAGGACCTATGCACTTCTTAAAAACTTTGGCTCAGATATGGCATACATCATTTTAACTCACATTCCATTGACTAGAATTTAGTCATTAGGACTCATCTAACTGCAAAAGAAACTGGTAAATGTAGTCTAGTTATATGGCCAGGAAGAAAAGGAAACAGATTATTGATAAACAACTAGGAGTCTCTGTTGTGCTAAGTAAAGAAAAAGTGTGTCTAAAGGGGAGTGTCCAACTCTGCTTGCTGAAGCTTGGGGACTACAGATATACATATGTATATATTTAGTCATTCAGATGACCAAAATGTATTTCTAATATATATTTGGTCAACATCCACAAATCCTGGCTTATAACTTCCAAATCCCTTGGAATTTCCTGAGCAATAAAAATAACAGAAGTATCTTCTTTTATATAATATTTGGTCTCTTGTCCTCAGTTTATGGCTTCATTTTGTAGTTCTGTTTATGACTTCAGAGCCATAAAGGTAAAACAGATATCTTGTTATTCATAACAAGACCTTTCCCACTGCAACTGGGTTTATGATGATGACATTAACTTTGGAAAGCACCTAAGGATGGAGACTGGTTGCCAGGGGAACCAACCATGATTAGAGTGTTGGAACTTTCAATCCCACCCCCTTATTTCTGGGGAGGGGAGTGCGGCTAAAGGTTGAGTCAAACACCAATGGCCAATGAGTTAATCAGTCATGCATCTGTAATGAAGCCTTTCATGAAACCCCAAAAAGATAGAGCTTGGAGAGCTCTTAGTCTGTGAACATATGGAGATATGGGGGAAAATGGCATGTCTGGTGAGGGCACGGAAGAGGAGTGACATACGCATCTCTGCCATTTTGATGTTTTTGAGTTATATCGTTTTATAATAAACTGATGATCTATTAAGTTAAATATTTCTTTGAATTCTGTGAGCTGCTCTAGTGGGGTCATTGGAACCTCTAATCTATATGGCCAGTCAGAAGTACAGGCTTGTGATTGGCATCTAAAGTTGGGGTGGGGCTGAGGCAGCCTTGTAGAAATGAACCCTTAACCTATAGACTCTGATGGTATGTCCAGGTAGATAATGTCAGAATTGAGTTGATTTGTACCCAGCTGGTGTCAAAGCATTGCTTGTTGTAGGTGTGGGGACCCCCCCCAATACACACACATGTTGGAAGTGGGTCTAGAAACCCAATTTAGTTGGTATCAGTGAAGTGAGATTTGCTAGAAAGGCCCTGCCTGGCTCACAGGAACATGTGGTTTGTGAAGAAAGGATCAAAGGATGTAGAATGAGGAAATCTGTGATTCCTGGGTGAACACATGGTCACCCATGGTAGAATAACAACTGTGCTACCATCAATTGCTAAAGGCAAGAGTTACCAGTGAAATTTACAGATGGATCCACCTCCTGAGGAGCTGTTTCCCTTGATACAGGAAGAAATGAAAGCTAATGAGAAAAAGACAAATATTCTATCCCTTGGTTCCTGTTATCTGTAATAGCTAAATTAAAAGTAAAAGAGAAAGCTCCCTTGGACGTTGAGGCTGGTCTAAGCTCAGATTTCAATTAAGTCTGAGCTTTGGCCACTAGCTTCAAAACTGTCCCCCAAAGGAAAAATTATGCAGGGACAACAGAAAATATTTCTAAGATCTCTGGTTACCAAGAAGGTAGTGATGTGGGCAAAGCGCAAAACCAAGAAACTATTGAAACCAGAACCTTTAGAACGAAGGAGTTGTTCTATTTTGAGGATTGGTAACATTAGCTTCCTGAAGAACTTTTACTGAAAAGGATTCTGAGAGTAACTGACCTGAGGGTTGTATCTTTAGTTTTGAATGCTGTCCTCAGTTTTGAGTGGAAGAGCATGTTTGGGTCAATGCAAGACCCACAGTTCACTATGGAAAAATCACAGATAGCTATATGTGGTCCAGACACACAGGAGGTTGTTCCTGAAGGAATAGCCAGTCTGATGGACTGGGTAAAAGCTACTATAAGGTTTGTTTGTTTATTCTGAGAAGGGAGACTGTCTTTCTTCCCCATGAATGCCAAGTGGAACATACCTGATAGAGCAGCTGATATGCTTCATATGCAAGCCATGTGGGACTGGCTTTATAATGACCAGGATATTCACCCACTGAATATGCCTGCAATCCGGGGTATGTGAATGCACCTTTCACAGGCTCAGCCCAGATAACCTTACTTTTGCAAAAGGAAAAAGCTACTCAGAAAGCCTTAACAAATCCCGTGCCTCAGCTTCACCTCCAGAGTCTTGCAGATGCTGATGAAAACATTAGGTTAATTAACAAGAGAATGGGGAACAATCTGAGGGGAAAGTCAGGGGACTCTTCCCAAGAAGGTGGAGACTTTTAAAAGGTTATTAAAAAAGAAAGGTAAATAGGGGCACCTGGGGTTAAGGCCAGTGGGTTAAAGCCTCTGCCTTCAGCTCAGGTCTTGATCCCAGGGTCTTGGGATGGAGCCCTACATAGAGCTCTCTACTCAGCAGGGAGCCTGCTTCCTCCTCTCTCTGCCTACCTCTCTGCTTACTTGTGATCTCTGTCAAATAAATTTTAAAAATAAATAAAGGTAAATAAATCGAATATTGATCGGATTGAAACAAAAAGGAAACAGAAATTCGAGTCACAGAACTCATCCCACCAGGGTGAAAATCTTTAGGTGGTTAAGAAATGGGATGAATAAAACAGACACTACATAAGGTTAGGAGTCCCAAAAGGACGTTATACAGATTTGCCAACCTTACAAGGTCCCCAGCAAGTCCTCTCTATGTTTAAAAGCCAGAAAGGAGAGATTACTATGGAAATCATGGTCAGCAAGTGGGCGGCGGTTAGGCAGGTTAACCAAATTAAAGATGGACAGAAGGGTTTGCGTCCCTCAGCTCACCCTCTCATTGGGGACCCAGGGTTTTTTGCACAAGAGTGAGTAAAATGGTTAGGGGGTGGAGAAGTTTCCGGGGCTCCTTCATATGAGAGTCCCTTGAATTGTGGTAACAAAACCCACTGGTTAAAAAAGTATCAAAATGGAAGCAACTGAATTCCTAGAGGAATGTCACTGTGCCTGCCTGTTTCAAGGGCTTGTCAATGGGATTTGTCAACAGCTAAGTAAACAGGTATAAGGAAATTTAATAATATTTCTCCTGTCTTTTCCCATATCAGAATACACTTGATAGCCCATAATGTCAGGCAATGGACACAGATATTCTCCTTAGAGTACTAGTTCACTAGAGAATTGAAATGGGAAATAGAAATATTGGTTGTCTTAAGTGGAGGGTGGGGATAAAGACATGAAGGACTAGCTTACATGCCTTCATGTGTGGATGCATACACTTGGAGTGTCTCCACTGGATAGATTTCCATGTTTTTCTGATGGATCTTGGGAAGGGGGTATGGGAAAAGTGCTGATATTCTTTCTCTCTCATATCACTTCAACTTTCCCCCCCTACCTAATGCAGTGGTCATGGGACCAGGGCTGCAAGGATGAGGGCTGTAAACAGGGATGATGCCTAAGCAAGAAACCATGACTATACTTTTTTAATTCAATTAGTCAATATATAGTACTTCATTTGTTTGAGATGTAGAGTTCAGTAACGCATCAGTTGCATGTAACACCCAGTGCTCATCATATCATGTGCCCTCTTTAATGCCCATCACCCAGTTACCCCATCCTCTCTTCGCATCTCCCCTCCAGCAACCCTCAGTTTGAACCTCCCACCATGATCCTCTCCACTATTCCTTTTATTCCACATATGAGTGACTATGTTTTTAACCTTTACGTTAGAATTCCTAAGAGCTGGCAGGGGTGTGCCTTCACTTCCTGAGGCAGAAGTGAGGTTAACAGTGAATGCAGCCTTCTTGTCCGGTGGTAAAGATAGCCTTCTAGTCTTGTTCCCATGTAACCTGATCCTATCTGAATAGAAGTGGATGAGGCAGAGGTACTTGCTAGGCTAGAACTACCACCTGCGATCTAGACCAGCACAATGATTAAACCTAATGTTCCTTTCAAAGGTGAAAGAGTTTGGGTACAAGGGTAGAGAAGGGAAAGAGCAGCTAAATAAATGGGTGATATAATGAGGGAAATCCGCTATTAGGGTAACACCTTTGAAGAGGCTCAGAGCAAGAGATGATGTCACTTAGCTCAGTTATACCAGATCCCTGAAATAGTGAAGCCATTTTTGACAAGAGCACTCCTGTTTTTAGAATCTGACAAGATCAGATATAAGGCTGTCAGCATAACTTAAGTACACCCTGAGTGCACATCATAGTTATATGGTGTGATGAACTAGATAGTTTTTAATGACTGAATGAGATTCTAATAATGTGCTAGTATGATTGCTTTTGCTATAAGGGATGAACGGATGGACTATAATATTATAATTTATTACAAAAATATATATTTGGTCTTGGTCCATGTTTCTGGCACATGGTTCTCAAAACCCTAGGGATTTCCTAAGTGTTTGCAGTGATAAATGTGTCTTTTGTTATGTTAATTAAGTGACTTTGGGAAAGCACCTAAGGATGGGAGATGGTTGCCAGACATGTGACTAGAGGGTTGGAACTTTCAGTCCAACCCTCTGGACTCCGTTGAGGAGAGAATGGCTGGAGATGGAGTTGTCACCAATGGCCAGTGATTTAGTCAGCCATGCCTATGAAATGAAGCCTCTATAAAAATCTAAAAGGATGGGGGTTTGGAGAGCTTCTGGCATGGTAAACACATGAAGATCTGGGAAACTAGTACATTCAGAGAGGCATGGAAGTTCTGCCTCTCACCATACCCCTCACATGCATCTCTTCCATCTGTCTGTTCTGAGCTTTTATAGTAAACTGATAGTTTAATGAGAAAATGCATTTTCTGAATTCTGTGAGCTGCTCTCAAAAATTAACTGAACCCAAGGAGGGGGTCCTGGGAAACTTGGATTTAAAGCCAGTTGGTCAGAAGTAGGGGTAACAACCTGAACTCTTGACTAGCATCTGAAGTTCGAGGAGAGTGTTGTCAGAAACCCCAACCTACAGCACAGGTGATAACCTGGGTTTGCAACTAGCATCTGAAGTTTGTGTATAGGGAGAGCAGTCTTGCAAGAATCTGGTGCAATGCCTGGGTAGATAGTGTCAGAATTGAGTTGATTTATAGGACACCCAGCTAACAGAGCATTGCTTATTGTATATATGGGGAATGCCCACCCCAAAATTGAAACTGGTCAGAACATCTTTAGAGGCCAGATAAGTTAAGAGCTGATATATAACCGATTTAGATAGTGGTGATTTAAAGATGAATTTCTGTGAAATTAACAAGATACTAGCTGGCTTGCCAAAAACATAAATAAGGAAGCAATGGCGTCCTCAAATGTAGTCATCCCTTTCAAGACCCATGGATAAGAATGGCACGAAAAAGCTGGATACAGTGAGGTGGGGTAGACAGGACTTTCATTTTTTTTTAATTGAAAGAACTCAAGTATGTATAAATATTGATAGAGAAGCTACCAACAGAGAGGGTGATATCTGTAATTCAGCAAAAAAAAAAAAAAAAAAAGGAGAATAACATATGATGTAAGAACCCCAAGAAGGCAGCAATAGGCTTCTGGAAGAAGTAAAAACATGCTTCTTTACTGCAGGACTCCTTGGAATCTTTGATATGTAATTAAATTATCTTACCACAATAATGTTAAGTAACTCACTTCATCAGTTGATGGTTTAAAACAACACGATTTATTATTGCTCATAAGGCTCCCAGGTTGGCTAGATGGGGCTGTGGGTCTTGGCTGGGCTTGTCCACATATCTGGAAATAGGCTGATTGTTGACTTCTCTTAGCATGGCCTCTGCCATGATGACAACATCAACTTGGTTCTGTTCTGTGTGTAGCATCTCCTAGCAGGCTAGCTGGAAGAGAAAGTCAAGGAGCAAACACAGAGTGGAGAAACACAGCACCTTGAGTCTGCTAACTTTCTGTTATCCAAAGTGAGTCACACAGTCAAACAGGATGAATCAAGGGGCAAGGTAATGTACTCTACCTTTTGATGAAAAGACCTACAAAGTTCTATTGTAAAGGACATGGATGCAGGGAGGGCTGAATATTTGGGGGCATTGATGCAAGCACTCTACCATAATATGCTAGTATGCATTGTATCTTTAAAAGAGGGAAAATATATAGAGTGTTTTCCAAACTTATATGCCTAGGGAATACTATATTGTAGAGAATCTCCTGGGAACACCAATTTTGGAAAAACCAAATTATTGCAAAGTTACCTTGTACACATTTATTTATCATATCCCTTTCCCCAAACATGTATCTATATTTTAAGAAGAACAAGAAAAACTGTTTCCCTTAAATGCTTCCCTTAAATGGTTCAATGCTAGGGAGCCACCGTATCTGTTACCAAGAGGTAACAGACATTCCAGGTGAAAGACATTTCCTATAATAAAGGGTTAAATCAAAATACCAGAGATGGTTTAGACCAGGAAATAGAGTATCTAGTGTAGAGGTATGTTATGGGTTGAAGTGTGTCACCCCAAGAAAAATAGGTTGGAGTCCCAGTACCTAAGAATGTGACTGTATCTGGAAAGGGCATTTGCAGAGGTAATTGAGTTAAGATGTAGTCATTAGAGTGTGCCCTAACCCCTTATGGTATCCTTATAAGAAGAGGAAATTTGGACAAACATAAATATAGGGAGACTATCAGGTGAACATGAAGGGCCATCTACAAGTCAAGGAGAAAAGCCTGAAACAGGTGCTTTTCTCACAGCTCTTGGAAGAAACCAGCACCTACTGACACCTTGATTTCAGACTTTCAGTCTCCAGAACAGAGACAATAAATTTCTGTCTTTTAAGTATCCAGTTTGCAGGGTTTTGTTACAGCAGCCCTAGAAAAAGAACACAGGGTGTCTGTGTGTCTGTTGTTTTTCCCAACCTATCATGTATTCCTCCTGTGGTTCTTTTGCAGAACCTCTCCTCTTGGTCTGGATCTGAACCAATGCATAGCTCCAGGAGTTAGCACAGTCAATCAGGGTGTCCACAGTGATTGGTTAGTGAAAACAGGTTGGGGTTTTTGCTGAAATCTTTGTCAGGAACTGCTATGCTGATGGGATGTAGGCCTGAAGCTAGTAGTGGCCACCTTGCTAATGTGAAGGGATAACCTTCTTGAGACTCTAGCCAATGCAGAAAAAATCCAGTTGGAGAGATGGGGACTAAAAGAGTTCTGATAATATATAATTTGAGCAACAGAATACAACTATTCCTGAAGCTGCATATTCTTCTGCTTTTCTGTATATGACCCAGAGCTTCTCTTTTCTTTGGATTTGCTTGGGTTTTTTTCACTAGCAACTGAAAGAGTTCTGATTAAATGCCTTCTGATCTACTCTTGTCATATATTTCTTTCCTTCTTAACCCCATCCTGAATTCTCCATTCAGGAGGTCCTCTCCTTTGCACCTGTGAAGAAACCAGTACAGAGATGAGAGTTAAGTAACCTTTATACACTTCTCATCTTCCTTAGTCTATATGAAATGGGAAAGAAAACATAATCCTAATCTGCTCTTTTGTAGACTCCCCTGTTCTCTATATCTCCCTTTAAGTATACATTCAACTTCAGTTAAAGAAAGATTTGCTTTAAAGTTTCAAAAACACTTTGAAGGAAAGATATGAAAAAAATTCAGATCTTGGTTAATTTTGTCACTCATTACTAAATAGTATTAAGTGAGTAATCAAAATTGAGAATGGAATACCAAAAATGAATTAAAGTGAACAAGATTAACTAAAGACCTAGTGTTCCCAAACATACTTCATTCTTTTAGAGTAAAAATATAAATTTGAAAAATAAAGTTTGTAACAGTAGAATGCATATGTAATTTTACTTTTGATCATGAAATGAAATCTATGTGGCAGAAGGTGGAACCAAAATGTGCTGAGCTGTCTGTGGTCCTGAAAATGATTATTTAAAAACAAGGATACTTTTTGTTATTTATTTTTATTACAAGTAATAATGAGGCATTTTTCCACAAAGACAGAGTGATTCTCAAAGATTTCTGAATACAGGCAGATAATTTAAACACATCTTCATTGACTTTACTCCTAATCAGATAAATTAATGAAGCAAATTGTTTTTCTTATTCTGGCAGATATTTTTTTTTAAAGATTTTATTTATTTATTTGAGAGAGAGGCAGTGAGAGAGCATGAGCGAGGAGAAGGTCAGAGGGAGAAGCAGACTCCCCGTGGAGCTGGGAGCCTGATGGGGTCTCCGGGATCATGACCTGAGCCGAAGGCAGTCGTCCAACCAACTGAGCCACCCAGGCGTCCCTGGCAGATATTTTTAAATTACAATAATGTACATCTAAAAAAATAATAAATACAAACAGGAAAAAAGTCATTAACCAAAAACTAGAATGTGTAATCTTCTTGGTCTTAATTATGCTTTTCTTTGTAAGAAAAACATCCAACTCTTATCAAAGCCTGAATATTACTACATAATCTTCTTTGTAAGATTTTTTCCCAATATTTACAAACAAGAGCCTTTTCACAATTATGTTGTTTCTTTGTATCATGAATACTTGAACAAATAAATATAATTCTATATTCTTGATGCCTTTTTTTATTTGCAGCACAGTTTAGAGTTTTATTTGTTGTATTTTGGGTTTTACTTACTTATTTGTTTGTTTGTTTATTTATTTTACTGTTAAAGTTAGGGGGAAAAGAAATATTTGTGCAGTATGAGTGTCTGTCTTGGTCCCTGAGCATTCTCTAATATGGCTTTCCACAGGGTGGAGGGCAGAAGTATGCCTGTGAAGAAGGTATTGCCCACTCAAATTTTCAGTGAGGAAAGCTGAGATTCAGAGTACTTAACATTGTACAATAAATAAGTGGCAGAGTCCAAACGTAACACTGTGTGGCTTCATGTCTATGATTAACCTTTCTCAAGCAGTCTTCCTTCTAATTTACCAATATAGTGTGCTTTTGCTTACTTTGTACTTTGTGGTTCTTTTCCATCATTGCAAGAGTGTGTTTTATCTCCACAGCCAGATGGTAAGCTCTTAAAGACCTCAACTCCTATTGCATCTTTTTTGGTACAGATAAGCCAGGAAGCTTGTGATTCAGAGCATGGGCTTTGCAATTGGATAGGCCAGCCTTCAAAGTGGATTGCTAGACTGCTCTGAACCTCAGTTTCCTTATTTGTAAAAGAAAATTAACAGTACCAGCCTGTATACATGTGTATAAAGAGTATCTAATGTATCATAACGTTCAATAAATGTTAGCTTTTATATGTGTTATATATGTGTAAGATACATAGATGGATGGATGCAGTGATAGATTCCTTAGCACATAGTTTGTGTTATTAGTAAATGAACAACAGCAAGATTCTTTTTAGACATTGTGGAAGGTACACTATATGATAACTTAGATACTCAAGTAATATCAAATGCCAATAAAAGAAAGTATAATATAATAGCTCTCCTAGTTCCCAGTAAGGACTCAATATGTTTTTGTTGAACTTGACCCAAATGTTGGTTTGCATCCACACACTTCTCTTTGCCTCCTCTATGCCCTCTCTTAGCAATTTTTTTTAAATTCCTATGAGCCAACAGTTATTTTAGGTGCATTTGTAAATCCAACCAGGTTATCTTCCTGAGAGCTCTGAACCTGCCTATTTAATTGCCTAATAGACTTTTCTGTGTCCTCTGAGGTCAGCATGTCAAAAAATGAGCTCATTATCATTCTTCCACCCCACCCCTTGTACTTGTACCCGTCCCTTATCACAGCGAATGAGACTTCAGTTGACTTACCAGAAATCCTAATTCTTCCTTACCCTTATATCCTATTGGCTCCACACTGCTACTGTTACTACCTTTAGAATATCTCTCCCTCCACAACCCTTCTCTTTCTCTACTCAAACCTACCTCTGCCACTGCTTTCCCAGTTAAGATCTTCATTATCTCTTTTCTCCTAACTCTCCCTACTTTCTCCAAACCATCCACCACCCAACTACCAAAGTGACCTTTTTAACATAAAAACCTTATCATGTCATTCCACTGCTCCCACCCCTCTGATAATCCCCTTCCTCCAAGACAGATTCTAACCTCTTTAGTTGGCCTTCACATTTAGAGGGGTTAAAAAATAGTACCCCTGTTCCCTACTCAGTTGAAAGGAATCAAAAACAGAGATAAAAATGGAGGCTTTTTAAAATGAAAATATAGTCAAAGAACCAGACTTAGGTCTGAGGGAAATAATGGCTTCCTAATGTTATATCCCTTAAATTAGATCACCTAACAGGGGGACATGCACAGATGTTCTCACCTTGTAAGGACAGACTCCTTTTACAGTGTAACCAAGAACAGATCAGAAGGGTTGCTCTGCACAAGATAGAAGAGAAATGGAGCTGAACTCCTGCTTCTAAACAGGAGTGAGTGAGGAGCAGATAGGTCTGGAGAGTAATGCTAATGGAGGCTCCCCAGGAAAACACAAAGACAGAAAAATCAAGGTTCCCTCTCATTATGCCATCCTTGAACAACAAAACCCTTTATGTTGTTGTCACTGATCACTTGGACACCTCCCCTCCCAGGTCTGTCTCTCTGACTTCCATACCCTGAAGCCATCCTTGCTAAAGGACTTGCAGGGTCTGAACACACCAAGCCTTTTCTTGCTTCCCTGCCTTGTACATATCTTCATCTAGGTCTCAGTCTAGGAAAATTTCCTTTACTACTCATCCTTCAAGTACCTCCTCTTGATGTCTCCTTTTCTTTGCTCTGGCAGAGCCCTTCTCTGGTCCTACCATTGTATATTGTACACTACACCCATTCACCTGTCACTAGGTCTGGGAATCTCTCCTTTGCAAAGTTGGAAGTTTTTCGAGGACAGAGACTCACACTTTGATCTTTGAATTCCCAGGACCTAGGACAGCACTTGCCATACAGAGTAACCTCTAATAAACATGCAATGATTGAATGAATGTATAGTGGACTTCCATTATTTTGCCTCTTCAGCATCCCATTCTCCTTTCTTACAGAAACAACAGCTTGACTTTCCTTGGGAGAGCTGACACCCTTCTCCCCTGCTCCATACAGGATCCCAATAGACCCAATTTGAATCTTGAGCTTTAGGGACACAAAAATTGAAAAAGGGAAGGGTTTATTCATTTTGATAATGTGCCCAAGTGCACTTAGTTGATAATGAATGATGAATGTTTGTTGAAGGAACGAAGAGTGAGAAAAAGGGAGAGAAGAAGGGAAGGAAGGAAGAAAGGAAGCAAGAAAGCAAAGAAATAAAGGAGGGAGGGAGGGGGTGTGAGGAGGGAGAAGGGTAGGGAAGCAGCAGTTTAGGATTGTACTCTGATCAGGGCCGCAGGGGATAGCTAGAAAGAATCAGCTTTGCTGAGCTACAGACAGGGAGCTGTAAACCCTGGGGTCTGGAGGCCTCCTACCTTCTATGCTAAAGGGCTCTGTATTTAAATGGCTGCTTCCTCCCCTGGACTATTTTGGTACATCTATTATTGGCTCCCATTTAGTGTCTGTTTATTTAAATCTGCTTTCAACTAGAACATAATTCTCTTGATTATCAGTTGATGCTGCGACACAGTAGGAATACAGATAATTGTCACTGTGCACATTCTGCTGGAAATATAAAATTATTCTCTTTAGAGCCATTTGAGTAGGGTGTTTGAACATAGACGTTATGCAGTGCCGGCACGTGGGATTTGTAGAGTGCTAATTTGTTGGCTCCTTTGCCTTCCTCCTGGGGCTGTCATCTGAGCCTCCCCCAGGAACTCAAGCAGTCACGCAGCTCCCCAGTATCCTGCCATTTTTTCAGCAGTGAGGAGAGAGGAGGAGTGCAGTCTCCACTCACTCAGAAGCTTGGTTATAAGGGACCATGGGGCTGGAGGGACAGACCCCTGGGTGCTGGTCACTGCCTCAGGCTCCACTGCTTTTCAGGCGCTGGAGACAAAATCTGAGCAGAAAGGGCAGCTGCACAGCCTAAAGCAAGACCTGCTTGAACTTAGTTGTTAGAGCAAGGATTGGGTGGTGGTTCCTTCCGGTTCCATCCCTCCACTACTCCTCCTCACTCGCCTCCCCTTCCCCTCACCCACTCTGCAACTCTCCCCCACTCCTCACCTGCTCCCATCCCCCATGCCCGCCCCACGCACCTACCTTCAGCCCACAGCTCCCCACCCCAAGCAAGCGCCTCTTCATTTACAGGCAGCATCACTAATTGCTTTTTAGGGTCCCTTTTCTGCTCTCTGTTCAAAATTCACGGGGCGTTCCCCAGCCTCTTTTATGCTACTTTTCTGAACCTTTTCAGCCTCTTTTACAAACTTAGCACTTTCTGTGCCTCTTTTAGTCTTTGCAAGAAGAAAGACTTGAGAGGGTTTGGGTTTTTTTTTTTTTTTGGTTTTTTTTTTTTTTTTGGCAGTAAAGCTCCTTCTCCTGTACCCCCTCCCCCGCTCTCCTCCACCCCTCTGTCTCCACCCCCCCCCCTCCAAAAGCACACGCATTGGCCCTCCTCCCACTGAATGGGGCTTTGTGCAGGGAATTTCCGGAACATAGCCCAGTGCCCAGGCCTCTGTGTGAGGAGAGGAGGGGCCCAGCCGGGCAAGGAGACCCTTAAGCCCACCCCATTACCACGGTCACTGTTTGCCCTGGATTCTCTAAAAGGCCTATTGTTGCCGGTTGCCAGGTATTCCTTAGCAACACTTAAGCCAAGCTGCCTTCCCTATTTAGGCCCAAAACTTTTCAATGGTCTCCAAAACCCGTGCTTGTCAGCGCTGCAGACCGCTCCTCAAACAGCCTCAGAGGGGAGGGAGAAGCCACACCATCCCCCAGCCGTCTCTGCCTTTCAAATATCTGTGTTTGAGGCAGCTTGAGGGCTTCTTGTCATTTGCCTAGGATCAGCAGGCCAAACAATTGCAATTAAAATTTCTCTCTCCCCAACCCTGGCATCTCCCTTCTCCCTCCAGCCCCCACCTCTTGCAGTTGCAGACAGACCTCTAACTTAATATTCGGCTGGGACTGGGTTTCATCATTTTCTGCAAGGGCCTCCTGACTTTTCTTCTCAACCATTTCAAAGGAAATTGCTTTATTATTTTAGAGTTTTGGTGAGCTTGCATGCAAGGTTTTATACCCCTCCCCATCTCTGGTGAAAAGGAAAATAATAGAATCAGAGTCTGTATTCTAGAAGGAATCTTAATGATGGTCCACAGACGAGGGTCTGGAGGCCCAGATCTGGGAATTGGCTTGCTCAGGTCACAGAGTTATTTAGTAACAGATGGGGTTCTGGAGCTCAAGGTCCCTGGCCCCCCGTCCTGTGCTGTTCCCCACTACACATCTCCAAGTTAACACAAGAAGCAGATTGTCAGACTAAGAAAAACACAGTCTGTGCATCTCAAAACTCAAAAGTGGTAGGAAAGCAGATTCTGATTTCAGAGGAGTGTATCCTGGGTTCTTTCCACTTCTTTCTTTCCAGAAGAGACAGTCCAGTGATGAGCATCCTTGGAAATGTATGAGTTTTATTTGCTACCTTAGTCACTGTAGAGATTTGAGGCATCTCTCCCAGGTCCTGAACTCAACCTAGCATTCTAGAACAAGGCAGCCATTCAGTTGCTTCATGTGAACCCTAAGGCTCCACACTTGCCTTTAGCAGAAATTGAGTGAGTCACACAGCACTTAGAATACAATCAAGCTCCACCTCATGGCCTGCATTGCTCTGCATGCTCAGGCCTATCTCATCTCCTGCTTCATCTTCCACCTCTCCCCACTGACCCAGATTATTCCAGCCGCATGTACCTACGCTCTATCCCCCTACACAACAAGCCCACTCCTGCCTCAAGATCATCCTTACTCTGCTCTCTAACTGGCAAGCTCTGCCCCCAGATCTTTGTGGAGCCAATCCTTCTTACCATTCAAGGCTCTGCTCCTATGTCCCTGTCTCAGAGTAACCATCTCTGTTCACACTATATTAGCTTGGGGGTATAGCTCAGTGGTAGAGCATTTGACTGCACACTATATTAGCTTAACTTTTCCTGTTGTCCATTTTTTAAAAAATACTTTATTTATTTATTTGACAGAGAGAGGGAGATCACAAGTAGCCAAAGAGAGAGGGAAGCAGGCTCCCCACTCAGAGAGCCTGATGTGGGGCTCGATCCCAGGACCCTGAGATCATGACCTGAGCTAAAGGCAGAGGCTTAACCCACTGAGCCACCCAGGCACCACCTCCTGTTGTCCATTTTAAATTCCTTTATAGCATGTATTATTGTACACTTTTACAATCGATTATTTGCTATAGAATATCTATTATATTTATCATCATCACTATTATTTATAGACATTTAGAGCTTATTTATTATCTGTTCCATTCCTGAACATAAACTGTATAAGAACTCTATGCCTTGTTTATCATTATGCTTCTAGCATCTAGAACAGTGCCTGGAGCACAGAAGGTTCTACACAAAGATTTAAGGAATAAATAAGTGAATGAATGTGCTTATGAGTGGCAGATAAGAAAATTAGAACACAAGTCTGCTTTACTTCCACTATGGTATCTCTTTGTTTGGGACACTATGAGGATGAGGGAAGGACGGGTGCTAGTGTGTTGTTCAGCACCTCCCACATAATCCCAGTATAAATGTTCTTTAAAAACCTATTATTATTTTTGTTCCTTTCAGGAGCCTTTTTGGACACATTTTTGCCTAACTGGCCTCCATGAAATTATCAAAGATATACTGTATATTTATTTGTGTACTGTGGTCCTTTGAAAGGCTATAGAACAATTCAATGTCTAAGGTCCCAAGAACAAATTTCTGCTTCTTGCAGAGTGATATCACCTCCTTGGGAATGTATGTTACAACCAGTACAGTCACTCAGAGTAAAGCATACAGATTTCCGATGGTGCTATAAAATCAGGGGAAGAATTCTGTCCCAGAGGGAAATGGAGGAGAGTTGTCTCAGAGCATTGGTTCTAAACCTAAAAGATTAGAAGAATGGGCAAAAATGATGGTGGATGTGTTAACTTCAGGCTTCCAGCCCAGCCCTCAATTACATACTTCACCAAGGTGGTTATTTTTTTTAAAAGATCTTTAGAAAATCCCTTTCAGCTTAGGTAAATGTGGTGTTAAACCACTAATCGTTAACCCTCGCCTCTTCTTATTCAGCTCTTAATCAGATTATACAAAAGCTTTTAGATGTTCCTGGTTTCCAAAGCCAGTGTGTGAGGATGGGGTAGAGTTTCTAAAATGCCAGCTTGGAAGTCGAAATTTTAAACTTTTACTGCTGGCTATAGGTCCACAAAATAAATTCTTAATTTAAAAATAAAAAAAAAAATCAGGGGCACCTGGGGGCTTAGCTGGTTGACCCTCTGCCTTTGGCTCCAGTCATGATGCCAGGGTTCTGGGATGGAGCCCTGTTTTGGGCTCCCTATTTGACTCTCTGTTCGATAGGGTAGTCTGTTTCTCCCTCTCTCTCCTCCTGCTGCACCCCCTGCTTGTGCTTTCTCTATCAAATAACTAAATAAAATCTTTAAAGAAAAAAAAAAGTAAAAAATAAAATTAAATAAAAATCAACACTGCCTCCTGAAAGCACTTGCAGATTAAGGGTGGACATATCTATATTTGATGTTTTCATTTATGCATTCATTAATTCAACGAATGTTCATTCAATCTTTCTTACGTGCCAAACACCGCTAGGGCCCAAAAAGATATGTTCTTTTCACAGCGTATATACATGAATACCAGGTACTAGGGAATGGATTCTACTCTTTGTAAGCTGTATAATTAAAGGCATAATCATTATGTGGCCTCTCATATTGATTGCCTATGCATAGAGTTCTTAATGATGCTACATGAATTCCATTATCTCCTTAGTAGAAAAGTTAGATGTCTATCCCCAGTTTAGTGGACATCTGCTTTGTTGCCTGTCTGGCATCCTTCCTTTCTGTCTTGTAGTTATAGCAACGTCCGTTTGTAAGGGGAACTAAGCTCCCTTTTCCATGTGGTTCTGAAACTATTGCAATTCAGAGTATCCTTCTCTGCACCTAGATAGAAGACAGATAACCTAGGCATAGATAATTAATTCCTGATCAGTTGAATGCCCAAGATGGGCAGTTGACTGCCTCAAAGTAACTGAGAAAAGCCTTTCTCTGGGTACTTCTACCTTTTTAACATAGGAAGTCCCAAGTGACACCCTCAGAACCTGTGTTTCTATGTTTTTTTACTGAGGGAAGGAAGAGATTCTAATCTCCAATTCTAGAAGCTGAAGGTACCTAGGGATCTTGAAGTGTGCTGTTACTGCTGCCACATTGAAGGAAGAATGAAACCAGATGGCAGGTGACCTCAATTCCAAAAAAGAAGGTCAAGGGCCACATTCCTGAAAATTCAGTCTGGATTTAGACCTAGGAGTCAAGCCAGTAGTTTAGGGCTGATTGTGGAAGGCTCAGAGAGCAAATAAATCAGAAACTGGCAAATGGGGCCTGGATAATCACACCCTCTAGCATACGGTCTTTTTGTTGACTTCGTAGGCCAACAAGGTAAACCTAGTGATTGGTGGGTTTAAAGGGCCATGACAGGGAAGACTCCTGGAAGGTTTTAATTTTTCTTCTTAGACATTTCCTGATCCACCAACCTTTCAGAAACATTTATTATCCAGGTATCTTCCTTCTTCTCTCTGCGTAATGATGTTCCTGGATTTTTACACTGAGTTCTTTTCTTTCCTCATTACACCAGACTTTCCTCCTCTCCCCTTGTGGTAGGCTGAATAATGCCCCTGCTTCAAAGAATATCTGATGTTCTAATCCCTGGAACCTGTGATTTTGTTCCCTTCCATAGCAAATGGGATTCTGCTGAAGTGATTAAGTTAAATATCTTGAAACGAACGGATTAGGGGTGCCTGCATGGTGTAGTTGGTTGAGCATCCGATGCTTGGTTTCGACTCAGGTCATCATCTCAAGGTCAAGAGATCAAGCCCTGCGTTGGGCTCTGTGTTCAGCTTGGAGTCTACTAAGACTCTCTCTCCCTCTGCCTCTCCAGCCCCTTAGAAGAAATAAATAAATAAATAAATAAATAAATAAATAAATAAATATTTTGAAAAGAGAAATGAGAGGATTATCTTGGATTATCTAGATTGGCAGGTAGGTCAAATTAAGAGAAGGAGATGTGATAGTGGAAACATTGGTTGGTGGTGTACTTTGAAAGTGGAGGAAGTGGCCATGAGTTAAGGAATGAAGGCAGCTTCTAGAAGTTGGAAAGGGTAAGGAAGCAAAGTCTTCCCCTGGAGCCTCCAAAAGGAATATAGTCCTGCTAACATCTTAATTTCAGTCCTGGAAACTCATTTTGGGCTTCTGAAAGATAATAAATTGGTGTGATTTTAGGCCCCAAGTTTGTGGTCCTTTTTTATAGCAGCAGCAGGAAGCTAATGATTTTCTAATGATTCCCAGATCCATTAACCTTCCATTCTGACCCCTCCCTGGGCCCCAGTAGTCATCTGTAACTGACAACTTGGACATCTCCACTTTCACTCTTTCCAGGTTCTTCAAAGTCAACACATGAAGGTCTTCTACCATTCTTGCTCCTCTACCTGTGTCCTTTCCCATGTTAGCAGCATCACCACCTGCCTGGGAGATGCTCATTCAGGAAACTTAAAGCATTCTTTGGTTCTTCCTTTATTGCTTCTTTTCAATGAAACATTGCTCTGTCATGTTCTCTATGAGTACCCATGACTCCCAAATACCCTAGTTCAGGTCTCTGAAATGTAGATTATCTGCACAACCACTTAACTCCCTACCTGTCCCCAGTCTCTCCCCAAGAAGTCATACTAAACAATGTTCACAAGGTTATCACTGATAAACTGAGCAGATCATGATCCTACTTGAGATGTTAATTGGGACTTAAGCCAAAAAGGCGGCAAAGTAAAGCCTGAACTCGTTAGCATAATCAAATATCTTTGGCATTTGTTCTACCCATTTGAGCCTGATCTTTCCCCATCAAACATACACATGCACACACACACACACACAGGTTCTAATCATAGTAGACCACACACAATTCCCCATTTAAAGAAAATACCCAGTTTTGTGTACCTCCCACACCCTTTACTCCCCACTCTTCTTTGTCAGCAAATTTCTAATCTTTTACTATCCATGCCACTGTGACATCTTCCCCAACCCCGCCACATTCCCAGCCAGAATGAAGGGTCCTTTTGTGATCCCACACCCTTTAGTTCATGCTTTATTATGGTATCGATAACATCATGTCATGATCTCTCCTTTATGCACCTGTGTTTTCCCCACTAAAAGGTGAATTCCTTAGTACAGGGACCGTGTCTCATTTCATCTCTCTAGTTTTAACACCTGAATTATGCTGAATTACCAACCTTATTCCTGTGAGAGGCTGAAGAAGTAAAATGGACCAGCATAGGCTTGTTTCTTATTTCTGGAAAGCATGACGGCCAACATATAATTGAGGAATAACAGGTAAAGCAAAGCAACCCCACTTCTCTGCACTATATGACTTTTTGACTCGATAGTAAGAGGTGATTTGCAAGCTATAACACTATTAGGTAAACATCTTGTTCCTCATTTAAGGTTTAAGGTTTATTGGCACCAAGAATTAATGTTTGTTCTTCAGAGATATATTTATGTCCTTAATGAAATGGGCTAATGTTTACATGGAAAATGTTAAGAAGAATAAATAGATGTGTCTATTTTCACCGATGGGGAGATCTCAACATAGACTAGACCTGGAAGGTTTCTGCAATTTTCTGTACAGCTTGGAAACCCAAACACACATTAGCCCAGCTTCTTTGGCAGAACTAAGGGTGTGAAAAGTCATCAATATATGTCCTTATAATTCCCTATCTTATGCATACTCATCTAAAGTGTGACTTAAACAGAGTAATACCAAATGGAGAAAACAGACTAAAGAAGGGTGAAATATCAAATATTAGGATCCTTCTGGAGAGTAAAGTAGAAGTTCACATTAGGGAGATTAGAAAAAAATATGTTCTTTGGGAGAGAATAAAAACTGAGAATGGGATAGCCAAATTAAAATCTTGGGATATGTCCACTTTTAAATGATCCTAAAACCATGCCTAGCACATAGTAAATGTCAAATAAGTAGTTTTTGAATTTCAGAAATGAAGGATTAAGCGTTTTATATGCTTTCCCTTGGACTCTAGAAAAGTCATAATTATCATACAGCTTTTAGATTTCCCCTTCCAACATTATAATTTTCCTTAATTACTCCTCAACTGTTCATTAAGGAAAGCCATAATCACTGCTGCAGCTTGTGTGAAGCAGTGCTGGGAGGTTAAAGGGGCAGGACAGTTGGGCAGGAGAGTGGTCTGCCCTCATCCATTTCTCTGTGTTCTTCCACAGTAAATCAAGTGATGACCCAGGGTGGAACTGGGAGTGACAGATAAAACAGAACACTGAGAAACAGATTCCAAAGATCAGTTTTAGAGAAACATGGGAGGAAAACTCCTACTGTTCCAGCTACATAATCAAAGATGGCCCTAGAAAGGCGGGTTAGGGGAGTGGTAGTTGAAATAGAACAGGGCCTCAGAGTTGGCTGGTACTGGCTTACAAGAGCCAGTTGCTAAATTTTCCAAATTGTGTGAGCCAGTTTTTAAACATAGCCATTATTAAGCATTAAATAAACCTAAACAAAATAAATTATATTAAAAATGAAGATAATGATATCCAAAACTCATCACACCCCATTCTACTACATCTTATTATTTTCTATGCTCTTGAGATGATTTTCATCTATTGTATATGAATCTGTATGATGGAAATATTGTATAATGGTGTGTTACTATTCATCTCTTCCCAGTTCTATGTTCATTTGTCTTGTTGATTGAAAATCAGCTAGGACAGAATTTTCATCAAGATAATGACAAATACTACCAATCAGGATGCTTTTTCCTCCTTTCTAGAGTTGGTTGTTAAATATTTTCCAGTATACTCCCAGTGAACTCTGACTGCAGGGTTTTTACTGGGATAGTTTACTGGGATAGTTAGACCTGTTTACTGGGATAGTTACTCTGAATGAGAGAAAAGTTAACTCATTTAAAATCATGGTGTGTTAAGGCACCAAGACATACATTTAGTAAATGATGACATTTAATAATCATCTATAATAGCACAATATTATTGCCTCTCTTTTTATAGACAAGGAAACTGAGATTTAGAGAAGTTTTCTAGAAAGTCCCAATGTCACTCAGCTACTTACTGCTTTTAGTTGCCAGGAGAGACACAAACAAATTATATTTGTTCCTTGACCTATAGGACATTAAATTTTAAGTGAGGAGTCAACACATATGAGTGGAAAAAGTTTATTATAAACTTAACTTTTATTCTCAACTGAACATCAAGAGATGAAAATCACAGTGCCTCAGGTAAAGAAAAACACTGATAGGATTAATAGGAGACTGGACATTGAAGATTACTTAAATTGAAACCAGCAATAGAAACTGCCTAAAATGAAATGAGAGGGGGAAAAAAGACTATAAAAGGTGACTAGAACATCAGTGGGATATGAGACAATATGTAGTGTATGTATGTATAATTGGAGTCCCCAAATTGGGGTGGGGGGTGGGACAGTGTCTAGAAAAATAATATGTAAATAAATAATGGCCAGCATTTTTCCAAATTTGGAGAAAAATACAAACTCCAAATTCTAGAATCTCAAGTACCAAGTCAAGAAACATGAGGAAAACTATAATACTAGGGCACAGCATGATCAAATTACTTAAAATCAATTATGAGTGGAAAATCTTAAAATCAGAGAAAAAAAGAAATATTTTGTACAGAGGAACAAATATAAGAATTCCATCAGATAGCTCATCAGAGGGGAACACAAGTGAGAAAGCAATGGAACAAGATCATCATAAAACTGAAAACAACAGCAGCAACAACAGCAACAAACCCTTACCAACCTAAAATTCTGTACTTGGTAAAAATATTGTTCAGAAACAAAGATGTGAAATAAAGAATTTTCCAGACATGCAAATGTGGGAAAATGTATCATCAGAAAAAAAGAGTTAGAAGAAATGCTACATGTGGAAGGAGAACTATACTAGACAAAAATCTGGATTTACCAAAGGAATTAAGATGAGAAATGATAGTTATGAGGGAAGAATAAGTGCATTGAAAGAGTTCCAGAAGTCTCGTTTCTTCAAACACTGGATCAGGTTGCATAGGACATACATAGTCTCCACAACTTGAACTACCACTAGCATGTGTACAAAGCACCTCAGTATAAGAAAAGCAAAAGTTTGGGCGCCTGGGTGGCTCAGTGGGTTAAGGCCTCTGCCTTCTGCTTGGGTCATGATCCCAGGGTCCTGGGATCAAGCCCCACATTGGGCCCTCTGCTCCACAGGGAGCCTGCTTCCTCCTCTCTCTCTCTGCCTGCCTCTCTGCCTACTTGTGAACTCTGTCAAATAAGTAAATAAAATCTTAAAAAAAAAAAAAAAAGGAAAGCAAAAGTTTATTCATGGTAGGGTTCTCTTATAACAAGCTGGTCATATAAATACATTGTAATTTTGTGTCTGAACAGGCTTAACCATTGAACCTCCCAGAGCCACTGAAACAACCCTGAAATTATAAGTCCAATCATTATTACTAAAAAATGATGACAATCTGATACACCCTGTTATGAAGCAACTCAGCCAAGGCTGCAAAATATGATTAGCTAAGAGTTAATATCTCTGGAGACAAGCATGTGGTCAATCCAGACCAGCTGAGATTAATCTATTATATAGAGCCCTATCTATTAAAGAAATTGAATTTGTAGTTAGGAAATATTTTCTACACAGAAAACTCTGAATCCAGATGGTTTCATTCATACCAAATATTTAAGAAGAAAATAATATTTATTCTACCCAAAATCTTCCAGGAAAGTGAAAACCCAAGAGAAGGGAATATTGTCTAACTCATTCTTTCAGGCCAGCATTACTTTGATACCAAAATCAGACAAAGACATTACAAGAAAACTGCAGACCAGCATCTCCAAAATATAAAGATCATAAATGTACCATGACCAAGTGGGATTTATCCCAGAAATGCCAAGTTATTTTAATACCTTAACATTTATCAAGGTAATTCACCATATTAATAAACAAAAACCGAATGCATATATGTATACATATGTTTTTTCCATCTAGCAAGATGATATATATATATATATATATATATATATATATATACACACACATATATATATCTCTCTCTCAGAAAACTGGAATTAAGAGGAAGTTCTTAAACTTGATAAGTGACATCTATAAAGCAGTTTCAACTAATGTTATACTTAATCAGGAAAAACTAGATACATTTCCACTCAGATCAGAAAATAAGGTATTCTGTTCAACACTGTACTGAAGGTTCTAGCAAATGCAACAAGAAGAAAAAAAGATATCTAGATTAAGATGGATAAAGTAAAATTGCTATTATTTGAAGATGACATAATCATCAGTGAAGAAAATCTATATGGAAAATTAGATGGAATTTGTGACATAGAAACTAGAGCTAATAGGTTGCAGAATATAAGATCAAAATACAGAAATCAGGTTTTTTTCTACAATGAGTAGTGGACAATTGGAAATTGGAATTTTACAAAATCAATACCATTTGCAATCCTATAAAAACTGTATTAACAGAGTGAAAATAGAATAAAAAATATTGAGCAGAACTCAAAGACCTGTGGAACAATAACAAAAAAACAAAATTTATATCATTATATTATCAGAAGGAAAGGAGAAGACAAGAGAACTGGAAGAGGATTGAAGAAACAATTACTGAAAATGTCCTAAATTTGACAAGACACAAAGTTGCAGATCCAAGAAGCCAAGTGAATAAACAGAATAATTCCAAAGAATTCCATGCTAAGACATAACATAATTAAACTTTGAAAAACTAAAGACAAAGGAAAAAATTGAAATGACACATTATCTATAGGAAATATGGTTTGAATGATCAATTTGAAATTGACAATGGGTTTCTCATCTGAAACCAATGAAGCCAGAAGCCACTGTGCTAGAAGTGGCACATCATTTTTCAAGGGTCACCTTGAATTCAAAGACCTGTTAACTATGAATTTTGAATTCTAGAATAGCTAAAACAATCTTAATCAAAAAGAATAAAGTAGAAATAACCACTCTACCCAATAGTCAGGCTCACTATTTACCTACAATATTCAAGATAGTGTGGTGCTGACAGATCAATACATAGAGAAATGGAACAGAAGAGAGAATCCAGAAACAGTTTCACATAAATATGCCTGACTAATTTTTGACAAAAGTGCAAAAGCAACACAAGCGAGAAAAGATAGATATTCAACAAATGGTCACCATAGCAATAGGATGTCCATAGTCATAAGAACGAACCTCAACCTATACCTCACGCTTTGCAGAAACATTAAGTCAAATAGACCATTAGCTTAAACATAAAATGTAAAACTATAAACCTTTTAGAATAAAAACAAGAGAAAGTCATTGGGACCTAGGGTTAGGCTAAGAGGGCTTAAATCTGTAAAAGGAAAGGTTATTAAATTGAATTGTGACAAAATTGAGACATTTTTACTTTATGAAAGCCTATGTGAAGAGGAGGAAAATATAAGCTAAGCTTGGGAGAAAATCTTTGCCTGACAAAAGATAAGTATCCAGAATATATGAGGATCTTCCAAAATTCAACAGTAAAGAAAATATTAAATTAGAAAGCAAGGGACACGAATAGACAGTTTACAGAAAAGGTTATGGACATGGCAAACAAGCCCATGAAAAAAATATTCCACGTCATTTGCTGTCGGGGAAATGAATGTTAAAACCATAATGAGATATCACTAGACACCTATTAGAATGACTAAAATGTTAAGCACCAAACAATGGTAAGGATGTGGAGAAACTGGATAGTTCATGCATTGCTTGTGGGAATATAAGATAGTAGAGCTACACAGGAAAGGAATTTTTTAGTTTCTAATAAAACTAAACTTTCAGTTATCACACAATCCAGTAATTGTACCATTGGGGATTTACTTCCAAGAAATAAAAACTTACTTCTAAACACAACATATATACAAAAACTGTACACAAATGTTCATAGCAGCTCTATTACAAATAAAGTCAAAAACTGAAATAAGACTACATATTCTTCAACAGATGAATGGTTAAACAAAGTGTGGTACATACACACTATGGAATACAACTCAGCAATAAACAAAGAGAAAGCCGCAGCTTTCGAACAACTTGGACAAATCTTCAGGGAAGTCTACCAACTGGGAAAAAAGAAAGTCAAACCCAAAAGATTAGATACTGCACAACTGCATATATATGACTTCTTTAAAAATTACAAAATTGTATAGATGAAGGGACAATTAATAGCTACCCAGACTAGAGATGAGGGGAAAGAGGAGGGTTTATAAAGGGCAATAGGAGAGATCCTTGTGGTGATGGTCAGTATCTTGCCTGTGGTAGTGGATACAGAACCCTGTACATGTGGTAAGATTGCATAGAATTAAATACACACACAGAATTGAAGATAAGAATAAGCATACTCATAAATGAATACATTGAATAAGATTGGTGGATTGCATTGATGTCAATATCCTGGTTATGATGTTATACTATAGTTTTGCAAAGGTTACCATTCATGGAAACTGGGAAGAGTGTACATGAGATCTCTATTATTTTTTACAACTGCAAGCGAATCTACCATTTTCTCAATAAAAATCTCAATTAAAAATTTTAAAAAGGGTGCCTGGGTGGCTCAGTCATTGGGAGTTCGCCTTCTGTTCAGGTCATGATCCCAGGGTCTTGGGATCGAGTCCCGCATCCGGTTCCCTGCTCAGCGGGGTGCCTGTTTCTCCTTCTCCCACTCCCCCTGCTTCTATTCCCTCTCTCCCTGTATCTATGTCTTTCAAATAAATATAAAATCTTTTAAAAAAATGAAAAATAAAACAAAATCATACAACTACCCTACAATCCAGCCATTCTACTCTTAAGTATTCACCCAAGAGAAATGAAAGAGTTTGTCACACAAAGACTTTTACATTAATATTTATATTAGTGATGGTCAAAATCTGTTAGCAACTCAAATGTCCACCTACAGGTGGAGGGAAAAACGAAGTATGTTTCATCCATACAATGGGAAGCTACTCAGAATTTTAAAGGAATGAGTTATTGATACAAACAATATTATGATGTATCTCAAAATAATTCTGCTGAGCCCAAGAACCCAAACAAATAAAAAAGATGAGTATATGCTGTATGTTTCCATTTCAAGAAAATTCTAGAAAATGTAAACTAGTCTACACTGGCAGAGAGCAGATCAGTTGTTGCCTGGGGATGGAAGGTAAAGGAAAGAGGAATTACAAAAAGGCCCCAGGAAAGTTTTCTGGGCGATAGATCTGTTTATTATCTTTACTGTGGTTATGGTTCCTGGCTACACATATATGTCAAGCTTATCATATTATCCATGTTATACACATGTAATTTACTTATATCTACTATTCCTTAATAAAGCTGTCTTTTAAAAGTGCTATAGGAAAAGGGAAGTAAGAAAGAGATTATTATTCCCATTAACCTAATAACTGAGGCTCAAGGAAGTTTACTCTAGAGTTCCATAGCTAGTAAATATTGAAAGCAGGATTCCAAAATAAGTCTTATTACAAAATCTTCGTTATTCCCATTACACTTTACTGAATGGCATGTCTGCCCTCTGCTCTCTGCCAGGCCTGCTTCCTCAATCACTCTTCAGTTCTAGGAGCCTTCCTGCAGCTTTCCAACACACTTCCTTTTTCCTCAAGGCATCAGAGTTCATTATGATTGCTTACAGCCTAAGAACAAAATAACAGAGTCAGGATTATTATCTGGGATGCCTCAAAAACCACGATGTCTGAATTGAACCTCTGGTGGCTCAAGAGCCACATTAACAACGATTCCCTCATAGGGTCTTCATCACAACTCCTCCGTACTCAAAACTCCTTCCCTCTCTCTGTCTCTGCTCTACTTCTCTCTGGACAGGCCTTCCCTCTGCTTCTTAGTGTCTGCCTGGTTGTGGCTTCTGGTCACTACTTTCCCTCAGCTGATTCCACTTCACAGGCCATATTTCTTTAAGGGTGTCTCCAGTCCAACCTCTCAAAAGAGAGGGGTTGTCTGGGCACTGAGGTCACCATGAGGAATTGAGTTCCCCTGCTGTCCAAAAATCTTAAACCAAGCTAACTTTTTAGGCTGCCTGCAGATAGCTTCTCTTGGGGCAGGCACTGGTCTCAGGTCTACAGAGCTGTGGTCAAATTCATGTGGTTAGAAAGCATTAATATTTATGCATAGGGGCACATGGGTGGCTCAGTTGGTTAAGCAACTGCCTTCGGCTCGGGTCATGATCCCGGAGTCCCAGGATCGAGTCCCACATCGGGCTCCCAGCTCCAAGGGGAGTCCGCTTCTCCCTCTGACCTTCTCCCCTCTCATGTTCTCTCTCACTGTCTCTCTCTCAAATAAATAAATTAAAAAAAAAAGATTTATGCATAAAGTGACTTCCCTCCGACAGGGCTGTGGGTACGGCAGTCACCCTGAACCTGGCACGTGTATCAGCCTTTATCTGAGTGAGGAAGAAGTGAGCATAAGATTTGGAGAAGGGAAGGGAATGGAAGCTAAAAGGCTAACTTTACAAAAGAGGGATCCCTGGGGGTATCAGCAGAGGGAGCCAGGCAAATGTTTTCAAGGCTGATTAGAATACCCTGGTGAATACCTTGATAGACATTCTGTCTTGCCCTGAGTTGCTCAAGCTGAAACAGGTCTAGGGCGGCCAGCCACGTGACAGCTTGGAACAACCACAGACTGATGCAGGCTGTCGGGTCCTGGAGTGTGCGAACGAGAGGATGAGCTAATGAGGGACTTGTCAGAGACCCTGAAACCTTAGAGTGCCTCCAACAGGCTGGTGGCCCTCCCCCTACTTGCGGAGTGGAGCATTTGGGAACTCTGTGGCAGGAGCTTTTGTCCTCCTATGTGGCAAGTCTCCAGCCTGAGAGTGGCTCTGCAGAGGTTTAATTACAGCTGATGGTCAAACCTGGGTGACATTCAGTTATACAAAAGCCAGGGCAATCACCCTGTCCTCTGAGAGCACATGATTCCTTCAAACCCAAAACACAATGCAATTTTAATAACTGGCATTAGTTAAAACTTTGTACTTTGGAAAATACTTTCAAATACCAAAATATAGATCGTCTTTAAGGGCTTGCTTACTATTGGTAGATATTGGTAGCTTACTATTGGTAGATAATGAGCTAAGTGTGTAAAAAAGGAGATAACATCTCCTTTTTTACAGATAAAGAAATTAAGGGTTGGGGAAGCATATACAAAATGCCCAGTCACATAGAGCCAGGACTCCAGTTTAAAGCTGTTTAAACTCAAAACCTAGCCCTTACCACTACATTCTACTTCAATTTTCTAGATATTCATAAAACCAATGAAGATGACATTTATTAGGAAGGATTTCAGCAAAACTAAGAGATTGAGACACTTACTCCAGGTTACATCACTTAGTAGATAATGGACCAGGACTAGACCTTAGACCCGACACCAAAGGTGATTCACCAGGTATAGTAGAAAGATCATGTGCTTGAAATCAGACAGACTTCATTCAAATGCCTCTTGTGTGTTTACTGTGTGACTTGGGCAAATTTCTCAGCATCTCTGAGTTATAAGGTGGGATCTATATACCTACACCAAAGGGAAAAAGAGGACATACTGGATGAAGGTGGATCCTGATTGGTGACTGGTGTTCTTATAAGATGAGGATCCGATCCAGATTGTGAAATTTGGGAAAGAAGGAATATTCCTTTATTTCTGTTTCCAGTCTTCTCAGTCCCTCCCCTGAGGCAATGAGTACAGACCTGACCGTCTTCTTGGCAGAAGACCCGATGGGGGATGGAGGACAGAGAGGGCTTCGGAAGAGTGTGGACCATGAGGACCAAAGCACATATTAGTGGTGTAGCCTTGTGTGAAGTCAGCCTGAGAGGGTTTATGGCATGGCTTTGCCCCATTCAAGACCCAGGATCTGGCAAGTGGATTGACCTCTTATTAAT
Source organism: Mellivora capensis (assembly GCA_004024625.1). NCBI lineage: Eukaryota > Metazoa > Chordata > Mammalia > Carnivora > Mustelidae > Mellivora > Mellivora capensis. Next base: position 48,996 of record PISX010002199.1, on the reverse strand, counting down.
CAAAGTGTGGACCAGGAACCAGCAGGATTAGCCTCATCTGGAAGCTTGTTAGAAATCTCAAGCCTTACCAAGGCCTACTGAATCAGAACCTGCATTTTTTACTCCTTACTTCTTATGTACATTAAAGTTTGAGAGGTACTGTATTAACACATCTAAGCCTCAGGCTTACATTAATAAAGTGAGGATAACAATAATAGCCTCATAGGATATAAGAAAGTTTGAGTGAGTTAATGAGTGTAAAGCACTTAGCACAATATCTTGCATACACCAAGCACTTAAACAAACAAGGCTTAGATTTCTAGACCTACATAAAAAGAACTAAGAGAATGAGGGGTACTTGGGTGGCTCAGTCGGTTAAGCATCTGACTCTTGGTTTTGGCTCAGGTAGTGATTTCATGGGTTGTGAGATAGAGCTCTTAGTCAGGGTCAGTGCTCACACTTAGTGGGGAGTCTGCTTTAAGATTTCCTCCCTCTGCCCCTCCCCCCATTCACTTGCTCTCTCTCCCTCTCTCTCTATGTCCCATAAATAAAATAAATCTTTAAAAAAAATCCTAAGATAATAATAAAAAGAATCATGTGGGAGAACCTAACCACCCCCCCAATACCAATGTTTTTTGTGAAGAAAGTTTTTTTTCTTTAAAGTTTATTATTATTATTATTAACCTATAATGTATTATTTGTTTCAGGGGTAGAGGTCTGTGATTCATCAGTCTTACACAATTCATAGTGCTCACCATAGCACATACTCTTCCCAGTGTCCATCATCCAGTCACCCCATCCCTCCCACCTCCTCCACTCCAACAACCCTCATTTTGTTTCCTGAGGATAAGAATCTTTTATGGTTTGTCTCCCTCTCTGGTTTCATTTTGTTTCGTTTTTCCCTCCCTTCCCCTGTGATCCTCTGTCTTGTTTCTCGAATTCCTCATATCAGTGAGATCATATGATGATTGTCTTTCTCTGGTAGACTTATTTCACTTAGTATAATACCCTCTAGTTCCATCCACATTGTTGCAAATGGCAAGACTTCATTTTTGATGGCTGCATAATATTTCAGTGTGAGTGTGTGTGTGTGTGTGTGTGTGTGTCACATCTTCTTTATCTATTCATCTATTATTGGACATCTAGGTTCTTTCCATAGTTTGGCTATTATGGACACTGTTGCTATAAACACTGGGGTGTACATGCCCTTTCAGATCACTACATTTTTATTTTGGGAGTAAATGCCTAGTAGTGCAATTCTGGGTCATAGGGTAGCTCTATTTTCAACTTTTTGAGAAACTTCCATACTGTTTCCCAGAGTGGCTGTACCAGCTTGCATTCCCACCAACAGTGTAGGAGGGTTCCCCTTTCTCCACATCCTCGCCAGTATCTATCATTTCCTGACTTGTTAATTTTAGCCATTCTGACTGGTGTGAGGTGGTATTTCATTGACATTTTGATTTCTATTTCCCTGATGTTGACTGATGTGGAGCACTTTTTCCATTTGGCTGTCTTCTTTGCAGAAATGTCTCTTCATGTCTTCTGCCTATTTCTTGATTGGATTATTTGTTCTTTAGGTGTTGAGTTTGATAAGTTCTTTATAGATTTTGGATATTAGCCCTTTATCTGATATGTCGTTTGCAAATATCTTCTCCCATTCTGTCAGTTTTCTTTTGCTTTTTTTAACTGTTTCCTTTGCTTTGCAAAATCTTTTGATCTTGATGAAGTCCCAATAGTTCATTTTTGCCTTTGCTTCCCTTGCCTTGGCAATGTTTCTTGGAAGAAGTTGCTGTGACTGAGGTGGAAGAGGTTGCTTCCTATGTTCTCCTCAAGGATTCTGATGGATTCCTGTCTCACATTGAGGTCTTTCATCCATTTTGAGTTTATTTTTGTGTGTGGTGTAAGGAAATGATCCAGGTTCATTCTTCTGCATGTGACTGTCCAATTTTCCCAACACCATTTGTTGAAGCGACTGTCTTTTTTTCCAATGGGCATTCTTTCCTGCTTTGTTGAAGATTAGTTGACCATAGAGTTGGGGGTCCATTTCTGGGCTCTCTATTCTGTTCCATTGATCTATGTGTCTGCTTTTATGCCAGTACCATACTGTCTTGATGATTACAGCTTTGTAAAAGAGCTTGAAGTCCTGAATTGTGATGCCACCAGCTTTGGTTTTCTTTTGCAACATTCCTCTGGCTATTCAGGGTCTTTTCTCATTACATACAAATTTTAGAATTATTTGTTCTATTTCTTTGAAAAAAGATGGTAGTATTTTGACAGGGATTGCATTAAATGTGTAGATTGCTTTACATAGCATAGACATTTTCACAATATTTGTTCTTCCAGTTCATGAGTGTGGAATGTTTTTTCCATTTCTTTGTGTCTTCCTCAATTTCTTTCATGAATATTCTACAGTTTTCTGAGTACAGATTCTTTGCCTCTTTGGTTAGATGTATTCCTAGGTATGAAGAAACAGTTTCTGAATTGTGGCTTAGAACACAGGTATTCATCTTTTTCCTCCCCTCTCTGTGTAGCAGTGGCTGGTCCCACCAGAAGGGACCATTCAGAGGGAGCCCCTGGGGAGGACTGTAGTGGCACTTCAGCAGCTAATGTGCAATGATGTTTGCCAAATGCCTAGCATCCTACCTGACACAAAAGAGGTGCTCAATAAATTGCATTTCTTGTATCCCATCATTAATTTCCTACAAATGAGTCTGTGAATCAAATACAGCCTTACTCTTGGGCTTTCTGAGTTAAAAACCCAGACTCTGAAAAAGCACTTTTTCCCTAGATCATCTTTGACATATACTGGGGAGTAAGGAAGGAGGGAGAAGAAGGTTGCTTGCTTGTCTGCTTGTTGCTAGATTTCATAACATTTACATTTTTCTGCTTATATAAATAAAATGTACTCTCACACAGGAAATATTTAAAAAGATAATTAAAACCATCTGAAATCCTGCTACCTAAGAATGTTAGCACACTCTTCTTCCATACTCTCTATGGATTGTTGTATGCACTATATTTACACAATTGGGTTGAGTATATACTGAATATGCAGTTTATGGATCCTACTTTTTAAATTTCAGTTAACATTTTATTGTGGTCATTTCCAAATCAATAAACAGACTTCAAACAAACACTTTTTCTAAGATTTTATTTATTTATTTGAGAGAGAGGTTGCGTGTGCACAAGAGCAGGAGCTGGAGGTAGGGGGTGGTGGGCAGAGGGAGAGGGACAAGCAGACTCCCCGCTGAGCAGGGAACTGGATGCAGGGCTTGATCCCAGGACCCTGGGATCATGACATGAACTGAAGGCAGACACTTAACCTACTGAGCCACCCAGGTGCCCCAAACACTTTTTAATGAAGACCCTAGTAGTTCTCAATTACAGCTCCACCATCATTTATGTTACAATTCCTCTATTGCTGGTTATTTAGGTTATTCCCAGGTTTTTGCTACTGTAAGTCGTATTTCAATTATGGTCTTTAAAGATAAGTTTTTGTCTATATTTATGATTATCTTCTTGGATGTTAATCCCAATGAGTGGTGTTTCTGGTTTATAGGGTATGAGATTGTCAAAATTCTGATATATACTGTAAAATTTTTTCCCAAAGGGCTATGTCAACTTGGATTCCCATACAGCATTGTGAAATATGTATTTCTGTGGCCTGAATTGAGTATTACCAATTTTTTTCATCTTTATATTTTAAATGGACAGAAAAATATCATTTACATTTTCATGTCTTTAATCACTGGTGAAGTTGAATATTTTTCTGATCTTTACTGACCAAGCTAGCCAGTTAGCTCAGTTGGTTAGAGTGTGGTGCTGATAATCTTTACTGACCATTCTTATATTTTATAAATGATATGTTTGTGTCTTTTGCCTATTTTCTATTATAAACTTTTGGCATATCCTATTGGTTTATAAAACTCTTTTCTTACTGAAAGTACTAAATATTTGTAACATGTGTTACAAATACTTTTACCGGATCATTCTTCACTTTTTAATGTGGTTATGACAATGTAATATACTTAATTTTAAATTGTCCTTACAGTCTAATCTATTTGTCTTGTGTGTTTTTTAATTGTTCTTATGCTTTAAAATGTCTTCACATACTACAAGTCAGTTAAATAAGGGCCTATTTTGCCTTTTAATTGTTTGTGGTTTTATTTTTTATACTAGTCCCTCACTTAGTGCATTATAGACTAAGCAAGGTCAGAAATTTACAGTTTTCTCCTCAAATAGCCCATTTTACCATATGTTGAATAAATAAAATATCCATTCCCAACTGGTTTGTAATGGTCCATTATCTCATACTACTTTTTTTTAATTTCAAGTTTTCATTTAAATTCTAATTAGTTAACACATATGGTAAAATTGGTTTCAGGTGTAGAATTTAGTGATTCAGGACTTATATATAATAACACCCAGTTAATCAGCACAAGTGCCCTTCTTAATGCTCATCACCCATTTACCCATCCCTGGTCCTCTCTTCCAGCAGCCTTCAGTTTGTTCTCTACAATTAAGAGTCCTTTACGATTTGCCTCTCTCTTTTTTCCCCCCTTCTCCTATGTTCATCTGTTTCTTTTCTTAAATTCCATGTTTGAGTGAAATTGTATGGTGTATTTATCTTTTTCTGACTTATTTCACTTTGCATAATACAATCTAGCTCCATCCATGTCACTGAAAATGGCAAATTTCATTCTTTCTGATGGCTGGGTAATATTCCATTGTGTATATATACCATACTTCTTTATCCATTCAGTTCATCCAGTCGATGGACATTTGGGCTCTTTCCGTAATTTGGCATTGTTGATAATGCTGCTATAAACATTAGGGTGCATGTACCCCTTCAAATCTGCATTTTTTTATCCTTTGGATAAATACCTAGTAGTGCAATTGCTAGGTTGTTGGGTAGCTCTATTTTCAACTTTTCGATTGATCTCCAAACTGCTTTCCACCAGTTTGCATTCCAACCAACAGTGTAAGAGGGTTCCCCTTTCTCTGCATCCTTGCCAACATCTGTTGTTTTCTATGTTAATTTTAGCCATTCTCACTGGTGTGAGGTTATAGCTCATTGTGGTTTTGATTTGTATTTCCCTGATGGTGAATGATGTGAAGCATTTTCTCATGTGTCTGTTGGTCACCTGCATCTCTTCTTTGGAAAAATGTCTATTCAGGTCTTCTGCCCTCTTCTTAATTAGATTATTTATTTTTTGGTTGTTGAGTTTGATAAGTTCTTTATAGATTTTGGATGCTAACCCTTTATCAGATGTGTCATTTGCAACTATCTTCTCCCATTCTGTAGACTGCCTTTTAGTTTTGTTGATTGTTTCCTTTGCTGTGTAAAAGCTTTTTATCTTGATGAAGTCCCAATAGTTCATTTTTGTTTTTGTTTCCCTTGCCTCCAGAGACATATCTAGTAAGAAGTTGCTATAGCCAAGGTCACAGAAGCTGCTGCCTATGTTCTCCTCTGGGATTTTGATGGTTTCCTGACTCACATTTAGGTCTTTCATCCATTCTGAATTTATTTTTGTGACTGGTGTAAGAAAGTGATCCAGTTTCATTTTTCTGCATGTGGCTGTTTTGCAGTTTCCACAACATCATTTGTTGAAGAGACTGTCTTTTTTCCATTGGATATTCTTTCCTGATTTTTTAAAGCTTTGTTGACTTCATAGTTGTGGGTCAATTTCTGATTTTTTGCTCTGTTCCATTGATCCATGTATTTGTTTTTGTGACAATACCATACTTCTCATACTACTTTTTCTGTAAATATTTTTTCAAGATGTTGTATTCCATTCCATTGATTCATTTACTAATTAGTGAATTATTACTGTACTGTTTTCATTAGTGTAATTTTCTAAGAATCTTTAACTTCTGGAGCTTGTACCCATACTTTTGATATAATTATTCAGTTAAAACTTCTAAACATTCTGGTTACACATTTAAAAAAAAAGACACCAATCCTTAACTCTGAGATTTAAGAGGCTTTGTATTTTATCTCATTAAACAGACAAGTTTATTCAATCAAAAAAGCTGAAAGGACTTGCCCAAGATTTCTGAGCTCCCTAGAAGCTGGGGTAGAATTTGAATCCAGACTGCTACAACCAATTTAGAGGGCTTTCTACCACTTCATACTAGTTTTTGCTTTCACAAGGTGTCAACAAAATGCAGGACTGAATGGTTTCAATTCAGCCAGGGTGAGCATTAACCAAGATGAAAGTACTCTGATACCGTTCCTGATCCTGGGGGCACTAATATGCTATAAATTCCTTCAGTAAAGTATCAAGTGTAGAAATTGTTGAATAAAGGGTAGAGAAGGAAGGAGAGATTCATTCTAACTAGAGTTTGGAGGTTTCCAAAAAGAGATGACCTCTCGGGACGCCTGGGTGGCTCAGTTGGTTAAGCGGCTGCCTTCGGCTCATGTCATGATCCCAGTGTCCTGGGATCGAGTCCCACATCGGGCTCCTTGCTCGGCAGGGAGCCTGCTTCTCCCTCTGCCTCTGCCTGCCACTCTGTCTGCCTGTGCTCGCTCTCTCTCTCTGACAAATAAATAAAGAAAAAAAAAAAAGAGATGACCTCTCTGCTGAGGCTCGAAGGATGACCCACATTGAGAAAGAAAAGGATGAACAGTACAGAACAGACAAAAACACAAAGCATAAAACAACAGTATCTTCAGGGGCTCTATTTTGCTCCCTTGCCCCCATGCCACCCAGCCAATCCATTAGCCCTACTGCTGACACCACTTTAAAAAATAAATCCCAACGATGCAAGTTCTTCGTCATGTTAGTGATCATCCCAGATAGTGGAGTGTGGCCCTTCCAAACACTGTGTATCTCCGTAGTCCTGTTTGCTGAGCTCCCAAAACTGCCTCCCTGAATCTTCACCTTTCCTCTTTACCTCGTTATTTCCAACTAGCTTTCATATTAGCATCCAAAAAAAAAAAAAAATCTCCATTCTCTCAGAAATCCTATCTTCTGCACAATCAAGCATTTGGGATAATAGGAGTGTGTTTTAGTAACAACCCAATGAGGCTCTTAAATCAAGTACAGCAAGTCACAGGGCTCGCTCACAGTGCGATTGTCTTAACCGTCCATTCCATCAGTTTCTTGAGTTCTTCCCTCCCCACTTTTCTAATTCACTGGATGATGTGAGTGCAAAATGAGACAACATATATGAAAACACTTTTTAAAACATAAATGAATCTCCATATGTTACTTGCCATTTGTTCCATCGTTAAGATCCTGTGAATAGCCCTTTTGACATGCACTGTAAGATTACTATTATATTACCTATTCTCGCCTTCTCTGTCACAGTAATAGAACCACTGTTTTTTGTTTTTTGGTTTTTTTTGGCTGAGTGCATGACTATATTAACCAATCAACCAACCAACAAACAAAATTCAACATTTCCCAGACACCTTTTCAGATAGATGTGGCCAATTGACTAAATTTTGTGTATGAGCAGAGTGAATGTGACTTCAGGGTGTGTCTTCCTCCACCACCACCACCCCCCACCCACCACCGCCCCAGCTGGCATGTGGATGTGGTGGTGCACCATCTTAGACCAGACGGAACAAAGGAACACCTTGAGAAAAGTGGAGGAAGATACAGTGGTCTGGGTTCCTACCACCACGGATCTTCAGCGCCGTCCCTGAACTTATTAGATACTGACAGTTATGTATGAGAACTCATTTTCCAAACTTATTTTAGCCGCTATTATTTTGGATCTCTGTTCTCTGTCCTCATTAATGCAACATGAATGTGTCGTAAGTTTCACAGCTTCTGTGATTTTTTGCCCCTTACTCTAAAATGCTGGCCCTCTGCTTAGCTCAGATGGTCAAAACACAGTGCTCAGATGAGAAGTAGCATCCCTGCTTGGGCCAGATAATTCCAGTTTCCAACCACCTCTAACAGACTTCTCTGTGCTGCAGATGAGAGTGTGGATAGGCCTAGGCAAAGATATCCCTTCCATGGTGGGTGAGAAGATTTCAGTGAACCCACTACCTACAAACAGTGGTGCTACATGAAAAACACAACTAAGAAGTGGAACATGATCCTATAGTCTGGTGTGAGTTGATGAGGTTCTTTTGGAGGCCAATTTGGCAGAATATATTAAAATTAAAATGCTAATGCCCTATATCCCAGCAATTTCACTTTTCAGTATCTATCCTAGAGACAGACTCATTGATGTATGACAAAGTGGTATGCAAAGCATTTTCATGGATAGTAGGCAATGCTGACAGACAGTGAATGTCTTTAGCATATAGATGCATACTTTGAAATTTTGAGAAACTATTTGTTTAATAAGATGATTCATTTATATCGATTTCACAGGTATTGATAAGGGCTATGGCAAAGTAAGAATTTAAATAGAAGCCAAGAGTTGATTTTACATGGATATGGCAAATATCATGAAGTCATAATCTGAATGAGTTACGTTTGTGATAAACTGACATTCAGCATCCCACAGCAGGATTTACTGATCTATGCCAAGCTCAGTGAAGAATTATTACATGTCTATCATCTCCCGAATAGCATAAGCCTTGTTCTCTTTTCCATGGCCAGTGCTATGCATAATGCTTATGCATAAGAAGCTCTAAATGAGATATTGCCCAAGAACCAAGTGACCGTTGCTTTGATATTATGAATTGAAAGAGGGCTTTCCTCAGTGACAAATAGCCTTAGGGAGGTTTATGATGGGGTTGACCTGCTTGGTATAGATCAGTGGTTCTTGACCTTGGTGCAGATAGAGACACCTGTGGAGGTTTGTAAACTCTCCATGCCAGGGCTGCACCCCAGATCAATTAAATCAGGTTTTCTGGACATGAGACTGAGACCTCTGTTTTATTCTAGTCTCCAGGGTACTTTCAACATGTAGCCAAAGTTGAGAATTATGAATCTGGGTGATAAAGCTACAACGGGCTAGCTAAGTGACTGAAATCCAGGGTTGATCAAGGTAAAATGACAGGACCCATGGATTCTCAGACTGTTAAGGACTTTGCTCTGCCAGAATGTTTCCCCTTTGGATAAATGCATGGCTGACCCTCTCATCACCTAAAGGTCACTGACAAAACCCACTTTCTTATGGAGGCCTACTTTGACCAACCACCATATTTTATATTGCAATCTGCATCCAACCCCACCCCCACATGTCCCTGTTCCCCCTTATTCTGCCCTACTTTTTCCTTTTCCAAAGCACTTTTTACCCATGAATGGATACCATTTACTTATTAATTATGTTTATTGTTTATGATTGTATCACCCCTCTAGGAGGTAAGCTTCTGTGGCATAGGGATCTTTGCTTTCTTCCCTAAATACCTCCAGATCCTGAAAGAGTACCACATACATGGTGGGCCCTCCGGTAAATATTTGCTAAATGAATACAACTTAGAGCCAGCAAAGGCCTGCTAGAGCATTTGCTCAACACAACCTTCTCATTGAACTGATGACAAAACCAACCACAGCCGAGAGAAGAGAAGAAAGGCATCCAGGGCCAAAGAGCGAGACAGTGGCTGAACTGGGACTAGATACCAATCTTCTGACTCCCAGCCCAATCCTCCTTCAGTCCAGTAAACCAGTTGTCTGTTTAGAAGTGTTCATGCAAACAGCTCCAAACACTGAACTTAAAGAGTAGCCTTTGTTTCTACCAGGGTATTCAAAAATCTCTTTGCTTTTAGAGGGCATTATCAGCATTAGGCCTTGATGATTGTGATTTGAAATTTGGGAACACCACTATACGCTGTCTTTGTAATCACTCAGAACCCAAGACCATAAGGAGACATTGGTTTTTACCAGGCTTTTCTTTTTCTCCTTCCTTCCTTCCTTCCCTCCCTCCCTCCCTCCCTCCTTTCATTTTTTCTTTCACAATTTTTGTTTGTTTTTTGTTTTCACTAATCTGGACTGAAATAAAGAAGCCATGAGATCTGCACTCTGGATTTTGTAAATGAGCCTGCTGCTCATCACACTTTCCAGCAAGATAAGACCCAAATAGCATTCGCAGAAATGCTTCGCTATCTCTCAAGCAATCCGGCTCCTGTGTGGGCCCCTTGGTAACAGCTTGGCAAATCCGCAAAAGGAATGCGACTATATAGTTTGTGTGCGGACCGCGGAGTTATTATGGCTTCCAAATTGCCTAGCAGGTCATTAATCATAGGCCAAGATAGGCCATCGCCGCGGCAGTGGCGTGAAAGCGTCCAGCATAATGCCGGCGAAATCATGTTTAACAGGCAGCTCTTGCTGTCGTAGATATGGAAGGGGGAGAGGCAAGGAAAAAAATCAGTCCCCTTTTAGGAAAGAAAACTTCTACTTATCTTTGATTTGCATTCAGTCCTCCCTCAATAGTCCTTAAGCCTGTTATTTAATTCATTTTGGTGCCAGGGTTCATCACAAAGCAAAAACCCTAAGCGAGACCTATGCAGTCTGTGACCTCCAAACCCCCTGTCTTTTCTTGTCAGTTCTATGTCATTTGTGCAGTTGAACTCCACCAATTTGAAATGCTGACCTCTTCCATAGACAACCTTATTCTGCTCCAGTGAAAGAAAGGCCCAGGGCCGACAAACCACTCAAGCGGAGATGGCAAGAAAAGAGAAAAGTGGTTGACTCGTAAATCAATTTCCACAGCCCACCCAAAACCCACACACACATTGAATTTGTATAAATTTAAAAAAAAATGCTGAATGGATTTATAAAGAAGAGGGTTCCAAGAACAAAATAAAAAAATATATGAATTGGGGCCAGGAAGAATGATGTCGGATCCCTGCTCTCAGTGGGCCCACACAGTGCTGAGGGCCTCCCCACACTCCTTCTACACCTGGACTCCCTGAGGTTGCTTGAAAAGAAACGTTGAGAATAAAATGCTGGAGAAAAGTTGCACGTCACTGGCAAAGGCCACAAAAGAAAGGGGGTGGGGACACGATCAGAAAAACAGAACTTGAGTTATGGAGCCCAGAACTGATAAGACATGGGATGTGTACAAGGTCCTCCTGCACTGGGCTGTGCCTCGGGACCGACGGGCTGCATGTCCCCCAGTGCTGGGCGCAGGTCCCGTCAGCCCGCGAACACAGAACTAGATCATTTCCTGTGGCCTGCAATTTCACACAGCCAGTATTTTTTTCTTGCTGTGTCTATTATTTCTCTTTGATTTTAGATCTTTTCTTGTCAAAACCAATCACCCACTAGATAATGTTATTTAATTAAAATCTTCATTTATTGAGCACCTACTATGGTTTCTGAACTAGGCATTGAGGATATCAAACATAGCCCCTTTACCAAATATCTAACAATCTACTGTGAACTCAAAATATAAAAGCTCCTCTTTTAGGAGAAAAAAAAATTAGGACAACAGAAATATGAGCTTCTCTTTTAACATATGAATCCACTTATTCTAGATTCTCTCTACATCCTTTCTCCTTTCCCTGCTACCTGGATTTTTTGGGGCTGAGAAGAAAAGTCCCAAATCAGTTTGAACTTTACTACAGATGTTCTTTCTGTTCTCTAGATCTTAAAAAAAAGTTCTCTTCTTGTTTTCTGAAAATTGAGGGTTTCTCCCTAATTTGAAGCATACACTAATGACCTCTTTTATTCAGTTACTTTTAAGACTTGTGAAGCATTGTTAGACAACTAATGAGGATTCACAAATTGTTAGAGTGAGTGAGAAGCATCATGGAGTTTCCTGGCTCCTTTTCTTAAGAGCTATTGTTCTCAGAGCTACAAAATGCTCATTGTAACTCCTGGTGATCAATATGAAAATTGCCATCATTTCTCTTCCTAATACAGCAGAGTCTACTTAATAAAAGTGACTTGGGCAGCGTTACTGAATTTTAAACACAATTCAAAGTCCTTTTGTTTTGATCATCTCTTTACAAAGAAGAGGTAGAGCTGTAGTCAAATAAATTAGGGAACATTGTGATAAGGGCAACTAAATAACAACAGAATATGTAAAAGTTCCAGAGAAAAAGTGATTGATCTGTGTAAGGTGAGGTCAAGGAAGGCTTCCTGGAGGAAGCAATGTCTGAGCCGGAACTTAAAGGGTAAATGAATACACCAGACTAACAAAGAGGGCATGTGAAAAGGTAATGAGAGGAGAAAAACTGAGAGCATGCAAGGGATTATAAAGTGTTTGGTGTTGCTGGGATTTAAAAGTCAACAGGGATGATTGAAGATCTGGTTGGGACTGTAGGCAGGAGCTAAGTTATCAACCATTCATAAGTGAGGTAGTATCATGAGCATTGGGAAAACCATAAAAGATACATAGTCACACTTCAGAGCGATCACTCCAGTGATAATGGTGTGGTCTGCATATTATTTTTAAAGTACTCTGCTGTTTGCAGTATGGATTGGGTATGACACAAACAAGGGGTTGATTTCAAAGACAGAGACCCAGGGAGAAATGAGAAAGTCCTAAACAAAGATGGAAGCCATGGGGCTGGGAAAGCAGGAGCTGAATCTAAGAGATAAATATAGGGTCTCTAAAAAGTCTGGAAACAGAAAAAAAAATACATTTAAACAATATATTTTTTACATTTTCAAGTAACATATTCTATATGTTTCCTTCAACTTCCAGACACTTTCACAGGCAAAATATATCTAAACTAAGGCCTAATAGGTCTAATCTTTAATCTGAGGAAAGAGATCAATAAATAAATTGAATATTTCCCTCTTTCTACAGATTTTTCAGATACCATATAGAACCTTTTGGATTTAGTGATGCTCACTGGCTGCCAGCTGGAGAGAATGCAAGAGACAATCTTGGAAATGACTCGGGTTTTTGGTTGAAGATACTAGGTGGGTGACAACATCAGAACCCCAGATTTGGAAAATGAGTTTGGCATGTTCTTTCAAGACCTCTTAAACAGCTAATGAGAGCTGAACTAAGACCCTTAGAGGCTCTAAGAATGGGCAAAGGTAGGAAGGACTGAACATGGGGTTCTAACACCAATGTCCGTGTCATAGGCTTAAATGCAGAATCCACCAATCAAAGGAGCTGATTAGAAAAGATTCCACCTGGCCTTGATGGTTTGTATGTCTTTTCATCTTGAAATCCTACTGAGAACAGACTCCTTTGAAAGTCTATACCCGGCAGCCTCTCCACAGGTTCTAATCTTAGAAATACCCCTTCCTAGTTGTGTGATGTTGGGTAAGTCAGCTAGTATCTCTGGGCCTCCATTTCACCGTCTGTTGCTCAGAGGGTTGAACGAGGAGATCTTCAAATGCCCAGTGACTTCACAAATGAAACTGATGATGCTGTGTCGAGAAATCTGGTCTAGTTTACAACTTAAAAGGACAGACAAATAAGGAAAACGGAAAAGACTGAGAGCCTGGTGGTGGGATCCATGAATTGGTATAAAGTGTCTCTCTCTCTCTCTCTTTTTTTTCCTTAGATTTTATTTATTTGAGACAGAGAGAGTGAGAGTATGGGGGTGGGGTGCAGAAGGAAGAGCAGACTCCCCACTGAACTCGGGCTCCACACTGGCTCGATCTCAGGACTCTGAGTTCGTGACCTGAGCCTCTGAGCCAAAGTCAGAAGCCCCCACCTAGATGCCCCAGTATAAAGTGGTTCTTGGTGTAGAATCTACTATAGAGGGACCTTGAGTCTCTTTGGTACCCAATATTCATCCTCCTCTTCTTCCTTGCTAACAGAATCCCATTTCTGTTTGAAGCAACTACGTTCATGGCTTAAAAATCCATTTCTGGCTACATTTGCCCCATTCCATTAGTCATTTGATATAGTTCTGGCCAAAGAGATACAATTGGGGCTTATGGAGGAAGTTTCAGGAAAACACTTTAGGGGAGAACAGCTTCAGCTGGCACAGCCCTCCTCTTTATCCTCCCCTTTCTTGCCTTAGAAACCAGATATAATCTAGAGATGGAGCAGTCATCCTGGGGCCACAAGGCACCCAGCAAAATGCTAAGTAAGAATGGAAAGCTAGTCAGCACCTGTGACCTGAGAGCACCCTGAGCCATCAAAACAACCCCAATTCCTACTGCCAGACTCCTTGCTCAGAGAGAAAGGAAGGGAAGAAGGGAGGGAGGGAGGGAGGAAGAAGGAAGGGGCAAGTCCCTCATATTTGATTTCACATCACAGGTTGGGTATTCTGCACGTGCCATCAAAGGTATTTCTGATAAAATTGTTGCCTGACCTCCCCCATATAGTGATGAATAAGCCCATTTCCCTGCAACATTTAGTACCTTGGGAGAACCAAATATAATAAATGACTGCTTCTGGAAAAGAGCTTGCTTATAATGATAAAACTAATTGCAATCCTCCAGGACAGAGACCATATTTTATTCATCTTTATAGCCCCAGTGCCCAATGTGGACATGACATATTTTAGGATCACAACCTCTATGAGTTAAATGAATGATGAAGAGAAGGAAACAATCTTTTTCCATCAAGGAGTTATTCCATCTGTATGACAGCTCACATTCACCTGTGATGACTGGTCATTAAGTCCAGAGGACCGACTCCCATCCCACCCATCCCCCACGACACATAAACCAGTCTATGGGAATGTCACACAGAAAATATAAGAAGCTACTGATTATTTCATCAGTGTATCTTACAGGCCCCAGGAAGAAACTAATCCCCAGTCTCCTGGAGTAAACTAAGGCATCCATGTCAAGCAATAATGGCACTTGACTTAAAAGATGGAGCAGAGCTGGAGAGAGAACCACCCACAAGACCCAGAGGGCACTAGAGGTGACTATGTAGGAAGGCATAGACTGAAGAAGGCCCCCCTTTTTTTTTTTCGTTCTCTTCTACAACACTCCTCACCTGGAAATTAGCCTCTCAACTAATGCTTAGATCTGAACTTCAGTTCTATTTTAATGTAAATAGTTTATCTGTTTTTAACCCCCTAACTAGGAAATGATTTTCACAGAGAAACCAACAGTTAGGAGTGGGAAGAGAAATGAATGAGGAGAGATGTCTTGCCAGAGCACAGTGTAAATATTGCTACTATCTCCAGTTGCATCCATTTCCAGCAAGGACTCAAAGGACAGTTTCTAAATTTACCCCACTTTTCACCATCATCACCACTCTAAAGCAAATATCTGCAAACTATGGCCTGAAAGCCAAATCTTGTCTTTGTAAATAAAGTTTTATTAGGACACAACCACACTTTCATTTACATATTGTTTCTGCTTCTCTTACACTACAATTGCAGAAAATATCTACTTTTTACCTGTTTTATTTTAAAAATTTTTTATTTATATGAACTAGATCAAGGGAGGGGCAGAGGGAGAGTTAGAGAACCTCAAGCAGACTTCCCATTGAGTGCAAAGCCCATGTGGGGCTGGATCTCACAATCCTGAGATCATGACCTGAGCTGAAATCAAGAGTTGGATGCTTAACAGACTGAACCACCCAGGAGCCCCCTCTTTTTGTCTCCCTTTACAGAAATAGTTTGATGACCCTTGGCTGAGAGCTGTTTGTCATTTTTTTTGTTATTTTGTTTTGTTTTGTTTTGTTTTGGGCTACCTGGCATCTGAGTGCCCTTCCCTTGAGTGCTCTTCAGCATTTTGGTAGAAAGCAGAGCCCGTTTCCTACTATAAAAGTGGGCAAGGCCAGATACCATTTTCCTGGTCTCCTTTGCATCTGTGTCTCAACCAATGAGAAGCTCCTACTCCAGATGTGGACTTGATAGCTGCTGGCACAAAGAGCAGAGATAGCAGAGAATTCATCTTTGTCACAATGGCTGGTGGGACCATGGCTACAGCTAGGCAATTTCCTGGCAATGGCTCCATTGGTGCCAGTGGGACATCCAGTGTCTGGTCCTAGAGATGGTGGCAGCATAAATGGTGGTATCCAGAGGCTGGAGGCAGAATCAGCTACAACTTCACCCAGCTATTGCGGGGAATTATTTTAACCATGATCGTGACTGCTGTCCAGCCTCATCTCTGACCCTTGGAATCAGCCTTTCCAGTTACTCTGAACAACTGAAAGCCTTTCAGTAAGTTTCTTTCAGTGTAAACCAGTCAGTTTATCTCTGTTGCTTGTAACTGAGAGCTAAGACCAATAAAACCATCTTTTTTTTTAACCTGTGTAGAGCAAATAGCAGATTACAAATCACCATCACATAACCTGTTTTGTTCTTCTGACACCCCTGCAAAGTGTGTTTTTATGCCCATTTAGCAGATAAAGAAACTGAGGCTGAGTGAGGTCAAGCGATCTCTTTCAGTTGACCCTTGGAGTCCCTTTTGATGCAAACATGGAAATTCTCTCTACTATGCCAAGCAAGCAGAGCTCTTTTATAATACCAGGGACATGCTCATTTGGTTATACTTATAAATTCCTCAAAGCCCACAGAGGATTGAGAGCTCTGTTCATGTTTACCGGCATCTTGTCATTTTTTGCTTCCTTTATTGCGGTCCAGGTGGCCTTATTTTTTCATTTGAAAATGTCATCACCACGTCATTAGCAATGCAGTTACCTGGCAGTAGGAAGAAGCATCCTAGGCCATATGGCTGAGTTAATCTACATGGTCACGGTGTAATCCCGTTGAAATGGCTTCCCTTTGCAATCAAAACCGAATTTCACACTTTACCAAGATGGGGACAGCTCTTGTCTTCCCTAGAGTAATATAGATCTCCCCAGGCAGCCAAGGCCAATGGAAATGGCTTTCTTCTCTAGGCCAGCAGCAGGTGGGGAGCAGGGCTGGGAGGTCAGCATGAATGGGAAGAGGCTGGAAACGAGAGAAGCAGGAACACTTGGGGACTCAGAATCCAAAATAATCCTTCACATTCCCTACCTATGGATTACCGTCGGGGACATTCAACCCCTGGAACTTTGGAAATGTAAGTTTGGGATATAAATCACCTTTATGCTATTGGCCATTTTATCTCATTCACAGTTGTTACTTCTAAAGTTGGTTATCTGAATTCTCCCCCCGGAAGGGCTAATGTTACAATCACTTTCCACAAACTGGCCTTATATCAGAACCACTTAGTTAATTAGACTTCTGGGAATATGTATTTTAAGCAGATAGGCCCCCCATTTATTATAATGCAGCTTTATTGTAATGCAGTCTAGTGTATGAGAATCACTGGTGTAAGTAAATATGAGAAAAAATCAAATGTCAATAACAATGTAAGACAAGCAGAATGAAAGGAGGCGTCACCTTAAAAAAATTGGTAAAGTTGTTTGTTTGCCTGTTTAAAATCTAATAATACCTCATGAGGCCATGAGGGAGTTGGTCCTCCTCATCCTTGCTGGTGAGAATGTAACTGATTCAGCTTTTCTGAAAACAATCAGGTAACATGAATCCAAAAGTCTCTTCTCAGAAAACACACTTCCTTTAACAGAACAATTCTCCTTCTTAGATATGTCCTCAGGACATAATCATGCATAATTGTTTGGTTATAAAGTTTTTCATCACAGGATTTATTCACAAAGCAAAAAATAAAGAAATCTCTGTATAAAAATACCCAGATTGGTTAAAATATTATGGTACATTCAATGAGCATTTGAAATTATTTGTTGTCATAGAAGACTATGGTGAATCAGAAACATGTAACTATAAGATTTTAAAAGTCTTTCTTACCCCACAAACTGAAAGGGTGGGGGTCATGTTGTTCTCTCACTATTGGTATTGTGAGGGCTTAGAATAGGGCTTAGGAAGATATTTGTTGAATTAATGACTAAACTGATTTATGTTCATATTTTAAGTAGAAAAGTGAGTTTGTGAAGCCACTTTGTCAAAAAATAAATAGGTAATTGTACATTGACTCATTTTCTCTGGTTGATAGAATTATAGGTGATGGCTACTGTTTTCACTTATGAAAAAATAGTTATTATATCACAGATCTATAAATCTACATAATGTTCATAAGTATATATCCCACTTACAATTCTGTACAATATGCCATCATATAATCCTGCCAATATTTATTTGAACCAGAACTCCGATAGTAAAGTTACAGGTTGTTTTATATTTTCAACACTATAAAAATAATAATATTACTACAACAAGCTTCACTGTGTGTCTTTTGAGCATATCTGATTTTTTTCTTCCTTAGGAAAAGTACCAAGAATTAGAATTAGCATGTCTATTTTCAACTGTAGAGAATCTCTGATGACAAATAAGCTGTTCACTGAAATGTTTACCATCTTTAGATGCCGCAAAATAAATGCTCTTTGTTTGTGTGTCCCAGTGAAGCAGGTGATATTCCTGAAGATGGGGAGGTGGGTCCAGAGGAGGCTTCTTGGCCACTCTACCAGGAAAGGACTGTTTGGAGAAAGAACCCAATGTAGGCACTGCGTTCTCTCCAAGACTTGCTTCCATTCCCTTGAGAAGTGGAGACATGATGAACTGTCTGAATGCTGAAGGGGGACTGGTCCAGCCTGGCCGCCTCCTGGGGCCTCATTGTTTGCTCATGCTGTTTTTTCAAGGAAAAGATCTCATCCTTAGTTCATATAAACTATGACTGGCTGCATCACTGTAGTTCTATAAACCACAGGTCTTACTTCAGCAGTGTTCTATCATGTGCTTGTGGGGGGTGCTCCTAAGGTTGACCTGTGTTTCCAACATGACTGCATTCTGAACATCTTCAGGCAATGTCATACTTTCATTAAATATGCTCAAACTAGACCTTGTGCTTACACTCCTCCATTATTTCAGCCAGCAGTCCATGAGGTAATGATTATTTATCAAGGACAGACTCTGTCTTCTGGAAGACGAAGAAGGTTGCTCAGAGAATGAGGAAAAAAGAAACATGTGGGAGACACAAAGGACATGCAGAGCATCCTTGTTCTCTGGAAACCAAAGCATCCCCATAAAAACAATAATGGAGAAGCTGACTGACTGTTGCAGAATTATTAAAGATTCCTAAAATTATAAACTAAAGCTTTGTTGGCCTTCCTTCCTTCCTTCCTTCCTTCCTTCCTTTGTTCCTCTTATTCCCTTCCTCCTTTTCTCTCTTTCTCTCTTTCTTTATTTTTTTAAATTGGTGTTAGGAACTCGGATGAGCTGTTGGTGGGTGGAATTACAGCAAAGGGGTGACAGCAAATCCAGACGCTTGGGAGTTGATGCAAATTTAATTAATCTCACCAGTGAGAGATACAATGGGAATGAAGGCCATCCCTTGAATTTCTAAAAATGATTTTCTGAAAATTTTCCTTCTGAGGCTCCGAGAGGAGGCCAAAGTTCTGAATCACTCTCGAATGCTGAGGATAAGGCTCCTAGGAGGAAAGCACAATGGTCAATTCTAACTTCTAGTGCTTGCTTGCTTCTAGCAAAGCTATCACTTCTTGGAACTTCATTTTTGCCTTCCACAAAATGAGCTGATAATTTTCTGTCTGCCTCACCAGAAAGCAGTAAGCAATAGCAAAACCATTCTGCTCTTTCTAGAGGGTGACTGCTCACTCTTGGAGGCCCTGAAACTCTTCCATACCACCAGACATTCTCCAGAAGACCCACCCGAAGAGATTCTGCTTTAGCTCATACCATCCCCAGGCTATGAACACCACAGAACAACAGAATACAAAATTGCCTGAAGACTTAGCTACAGCCATCCTTGTATCCATGGATCATTTTTGTTTCATGGATGTAATTGCCTGTGTGGCATATATTTTCCTGGTGCGTGCACACACACACACACACACGACTCTATAATTTTTAATTTTCAAGTGAATTTCCTTCCTTCCTTCCTTCCTTCCTCTCTTTCTTTCTTTCCTTCTTCCTTTCTTTCTTTCTTTCTTTTAAGAGAGGTGGGAGGGGCAGAGGGCAAAGGAGACAATCTTAAGCAGGTTCCATCCAGGGCAGAACCTGACATGGGGGGCTCCTCATGGGGCTCGATTCCATGACCCTGAGATCATGAACTGAACCAAAATCAAGAGTCAGTCATTAACCCACTGCACCTTCCCGGTGCCCCTCAAGTGAAGTGAGTAACCTACTATGTGCTAGATTCCATGCAAGGCACTTTTCCTGTTACACATATTCTATCTTTCCAATTCCCCTCACAGATAAGTATTAGTATCTCCATTTATGCAGATAAGGAAACAAAGATTCAACTCCCTAGTTAATTGATGGTACATGGAAAATCCCAACCAGATTTCTTGACCCCAAAATCAAATATCTTTTGGAACAAAATTATGCTCAAAGAAAATCAAAAGCACCATTCTAAAGAATCCCTCCTTTCTTCCTTCCTTCTTTCCTTTCACAGATTTTTGAGAGTCAAGCATGCTGTTCTAGAAACAGGAAATATTCTTGGTAATATAAGAAAGATGGCTAAGAATATCTCACATGGGGTGCCTGGGTGGCTCAGCTGGTTGAGCAACTGCCTTCGGCTCAGGTCATGATCCCGGACTTCCAGGATCCAGTCCCACATCCGGCTCCCAGCTCCTTGGGGAGCCTGCTTCTCCCTCTGACCTTCTCCTCTCTCATGCTCTCTCTCACTCATTCTCCCTCAAATAAATAAATAAAATCTTTAAGAAAAAAAGAATATCTCACATGTCAGTCATGTTTTCAGAAGTGGACAAAGTTGATCTCTCGATCTTCTTGGAAAAACTGTGGGCTAGATTATGGTTGAAAGAACATGGAATTTGGAGTCAGGCAAAACTGAATTTCAATCCTGACTCTGTCTCTACCAAGCTGTGTGAGCATGGAGAAGTTATATAATTTCTCTGAGCCCCTCATTTTTTTCCATCTATAAGGTAAAAATGATAATACAACACTTTATAGGATTGCTCTGATTATGAACAAAATAAGATGCCTGGCACTTGGAAAATGCTCAATCAGGGAAGGTGAGGGGGTGGCCATATGCGTAGATTTTTAACCATGGTCATTGCAAGAAACGGGCCTCCTACACTGCCCTGGTCTGGGAGTGTTTTCCATGCACCCATCCACAAGACTACCTTGTATGACCCCTTCCAGGCATCTTGCCCTGACTCTCAGAAAGAAGCAGCTGGGGGCATCTTTGCACACCCTGACACTACAGAAACCACACTTCGGCGGGCTCCATCTCCTTCGGCTTTCAAATCTCTGCTCCTTTGGCTGGCGGGTGCTTCAAGGGGTGGAGGGCCAATTCGACATGGCGGTTTGTATCTGCAGCAGGCCTGACAGGCTGGGAGAGGAAGGCGTTAATGTTTTCTGACAGGCGACCCCTAATTGTGGGAGCTTTTCTTCTCGGGCTTTCTGTGAAATTCTGACTTAGGCGAGCAGCATAACAAAGTGGTAGGGCATTGAGCAGGGCTTGCACTACACTGAGCTGGGGGGGTAGGGGGGGGCTGGCCTGGCATTATTCATGAAGACTTTCAGCTGTTTTTGTCTTTTAACTAACCTTTGAGTCTGATCAGAGGGCTGGCCGGCCTCCCTTTCGCCAAAGGCCCTGCTGGCACCTGGACAATGGGGACAGACTGTTTTTTCCTAGTAAAGAGCGATAGCTGGGGGAGACCAGGGCTGAGTGTACTAGAGGTGGGAGGAGAGGGCTGGGGGTGAGGGGAAGCCAGTCTTACTCTCTTGGTCTTGGAAGAGGGGTGGTTACTGATAGAATTTCCAACTCCCCAACACCAGCAGCCACTCCAGTGGTGAACAACTTTAGGTTGAACAACTTTATCCAGGAAAATTCACACAGTGGGCTGGTTTTCTCATTTGACTTTCAAATGCCACACTCCCTTTACCCCCCAATATTTTTCTTCTTCTCTTTCTCCTCACTCCAGTCCCTCCTTCCAAAGGGCCCATTGACTGGAGAAGGGCTCCAATCTAGAAATGTTTGGGTGTTGTTGTTAACTGTAAATAATGATGTGAAAACCGCGAGAGAGTGAGTGCAGAAAGGCGAGGAGAAGAAAGAAAGAAAGGAAGAGAAAGAAAGAAAGAGAAAGAAAGGAAGGAAGGGAGGGAGGGAGGGAGAAAGAAAGGGAGAAAGGGAAGTGAGAGAGGAGAAAGAGAAAGTGACTCAAAGACGGGGAAAGACCCAAAAAAAGGCAGGCAGAGTGATCCCGGCACGGAGTCCCTGGGAGGGTGGGCTGAGCCTCGGCGGCGGCAGTGCCTACAATCCACGGGGCTGGGGAACGCCTGAGTGCGGCGGCGCAGCCCACTGCCCGCCCGCAGGGGAGCAGGGCGCGGGGAGCAGGGCGCGGGGAGGGGGTGGCGGGGGGAGGTGCTCTCCAAGCGCTCTTGCTTTTGGCAGGTGCCGAGCTTTTGTCCCCGGCATCCACTTCCTGCCCTGACTGCCCGGACCAGGGCCCAGTCCTCTCCAGCGTACTTTGCAGAAAGTGACTCCCTTCAAGGAGTGAGGGTTGGCGCCTTTTCTCCCCATCTCATTCCCAAAATAGCCCTGGTAGCCAGCGCATCAAAGACTGCTTTGTGAGCGGCCGCCTGCAAGCTGCCTGGAGGGGGGCGCACGTGGGGCGTTCTGGGAGCGCGTCCCACTCCCCTCTCCAAACTCTCTCTATTCTCCCATTCATTCTTCTCTCCTCTCCTTCTTTGTCTCTTTCTCCTTCTGCTTTTCTCCTCTTCTGTGCTCTTTCCACATCTCTGTCTCTCCTCCCCTCTCTACCCGGGACTTTATTTCGGAGTTGTTCTTCCTCCTCTCTTCTGTCTCTCCCCCGCCCCGCCCCACCGCATCCCAATTTCTCTTGCCCTTTTTCTCTCCCTTTCCTCTCTCTCCCTTCCCCTCTCGCCCACCTCCTGCCTCTTATTCCCTTTCACACCTCCGGGCTCCTTCGGCGCCCATGCCCCCCTCTCCCCACCAGCCTCCAGCCCCCCCCGCCCCACCCCTGCGGTCAGGTAGCGGGGCGAGGCCGGCGCGCGCAGCTGACAGCGGACGCATGCCTGCAGCCAATCAACGCCCAGATGCGCTGCAGCTTGAATAAATCATTAAACCTGACACGCGCTCGGGGCCCGCGCTCTGCGCAGCAACTTGCTTCCTGCCATTAACCTACACACCCTCTTTTGTAACAACCTAATCTTGCATACAAAGGAAGAAGGAATATAACTTCGACCTGCCTTAGAGAGCAACCCTTCGCCTGCGCAGCGGGAACAGCGCGTTAGTGCCAGCGAATCCACGTCCCCCCCACCTTCGACTCTGATAACCTGGAGTTTCTGGGGGAATCCGAAAACGGATCATTTCTTGGCCCAGGAGTGGAAACCGGGAGAAAAAAGTTGAGAGACGTCTCAACAATAGGAAGAGGAAAATACGGTTGAAGGCATTCACTATATCAGAGACACATCCATAGCGTTTTAAAAAGAGTCCGCAATAAAACAAGCTTCTCGGAGAGCTCACTCTAAAAGATATAAATATAGACAAGCCCTAGAAATGTTGAGTAAATTTAATAATTTGTTCCTCTATTTCTAAATGAGTACATAAATGCCTGAGTGAATGAATGAGTGGCTTCCCCACCGAAGCATGGTCTTTGTTTATCTTGGTGCCAAAGCTTCCAGCACCACCTTTCTGTGTGGTTCAGGAAGATCAAGAAAAGCAGTTGTCTCTTGCACTGGTATTTCTTGCATTGACAACTCTAAAGCCCTTTCATTTTTCTGCTTATCAAGGGAAGGTATTATCCTCATTTTCCAGAAGAGAACCCTATAACTGACTTCTTTTGTGATCCTTGGGGTAAGTCATTCTTAGCTCAAAAAGAACTGATTTTCCAAAGTTAGGTTTAGAACAGAATTAGGTTCACTTCTGCCCTAGTTTCCTACTGATAGCCCTATGTGTCCCTGGAAATCTTACACAAAACTTATACATCCCTGAGATCCTGTGGGAGAATAGTCCATGCACCAGCCAAGGTCAACAGAACCAGATGGCCCCTTGAAAGGGTAAATGAAAAGAGTTTAATGGAAAGAGGAGAGGTGGGTGGGGCTAAGGGAAGCAAAATGGTGCAGCACCCTGAGACTACTAATGAGAGGGAGCCATTACCTCCTCTGTGCCCGAAGAAGCAAGAGGAGGAAGCTGTCACTACATCTCAGCAAGATCTGTTCTGGGACAGAGGCCTTCTGACAAGAACTGTAGCCTTAGACCCAGGAGCAGAGCCACTGTCAAAGCAACTGAGCCCAAGCAGTGAGGAACAGGGGTATAAAGGACCCAACCTACATCCCTTACTACCTCTCAATCTCCTATTGGTGCTTTCTACTGGCCAAGCCCAACAGAAAGTCAGAGGTCAAGGGAGCCCTAGTGATGAGATCCGTAACAGCCAGCCTCCTGAAAGACAAAGCAGAGCAGAGAAGGTGGGTTTGGAGGAGGAAAGGAAGATAAGCAGCACTGCTCTCAATCTGACAGGGCAGACCATCCATTCAGTCAGCAAATACCTGTCTCCCCAGGGGCTGTGGAGATGCCAGTGCACAAGACAGGTACGGTCTCTGTTCTCCTAGAGTTTACCCTCTAGCAGGGGGGCAGTTGAGAGCAATCATATAACCAAAGATACAGTTTTTTCACATAGTAGTTAATGCCAGGAAGGAGAAACAGCGGAATGGATAGAGAGTGAGGGTGGCCAGGGGAAAGCTGCTTTAGACAGAATGTTCAGGGAAACTTCTGGGAGGAGGTGACATTTGAAGTAAGGTGACCTGACCCTCCCAGTAAAGCCTGGGACTTTTTTTCTTAACTCCACATCTACTGCCCAACTTCTTTCTGTGTGGTTTATGGGTAAGCCTCAAATCTAGGCTGTGATTTAGATGCATCTGTGGACCAGTCCTGAAAAGGAGAGGCAGGGCTGGAAGTCAAGAATAACAACTACAGGCACTCACATTTACATAGAGCTTGTAACCTCCCCCACAAGGCAAGTGCTAACTGCTTTACATTGTCTCCTCTGGCTGCTGTGGGTCCCATCAACCCCATGTTACAAACAAGAACACTTAAGCTGGGAAGGAATTGAACTACTGCTGCTTCCGTGTTCCAACAGCCCCAGGTCTGCAAGAACAGCCAGGTGGGAATGCACATTCCACTCCCTCCTGCTTATTACGTCTCCGTCCTTTTCCTTTGATGCTTGCTGGATGCAGAGAGCAGACTGGTTTCTTCTCTCTTCTTTGGTGGGCCTGCCTGATGTGAACTTGAGATAAGTTCTTCTCCAGTTCTACTCCCAATTTAAAAGTTTTAAAAGGCTTTGTCACGGAGGTGCAAAGTGCATCCCAGTGGCTCCAGCTCAACCTCTGGTAACACTCCGGACCCCAGTTCGGCAGCCAGGGGCAGGTCTGCTTTTCTGCTTTTTCTCAGTGGTCTCCCGGCCATTTTTTGAATAGGTAAGATTTCTCAGTCAATAAAGTCAAGGCAGTTTTCTTCTCAAAAAAAAAAAAAAAAAAAAAAAAAAAAAAGTGAGGTGGGGGCTAGGACAGGGGAGAGGCCGCGATTGCTAACCGCTGGGGTCTACATTTTGTATTTCGCTGACAGCCCAGGGCCGCTGCAAAGCCCGCCGCGCAGCCAATGGGCAGCGGTGATTTATGGAGCTGACTAATGCTGGCTGAATGCGGCCTGTCAGAGCACTGTGAATGGCTTCCCTTCCCCGCACAAGCCCCGGCTTTGTGTTGCTAAGCGATTAGAGCAGATGTAATGAGATTTTGCCCAATCCCCGCTTTGCCCTTTCCTAGCTTCGGCAAAATTGTGTGTGTTTTTGTGAATTTTTAGAGTTTGCCTTCGCATTGTGGCAAACAACGGCTAACTTTGCCTCGAGTTTAACGAGACTGGATATTTCCCATTCAGAAGTGAGTAAAAGAACACCTGTCTTCAGAAGGAGAAGGGGGGAAAATCCCCTTTGTGGGGGCTGAAACATTATCCTAATGTTATATTCATAGCCATAAATGACTTGCTACACTTTCTTTGCATACCTTATCTGGAAACTTGCAAAGGAGCTAAATTAAAAGAAAAAGAAATGGGGGGGGGGACCTCCAGCTCTGGTCCTCCAAATGAGAAGATAAAAATAAAAGCAGGCATCACAAAAGCATTACTTCCCTCAAGTAAGCTCTAAATTGGCCCACTGCTGGCAGAAAGTCCGATTATTTATGGCGATGAGGAATTTACTGATTTTTTTTCCCCCTTAATTACGCTCATCTCTTTGAAAGGGACTGAAGCTTCAATGTGCATTCTATAGAGGGTCATTTAGCAAAATGACATCAGACGCTGTGGCGTGCTCCATGTATCGTGGCTTTAAAAAATGATTATTCTGTGCCACTAAATGGTATAGATGTACCAACACAGACTAGATTTTTAACTCTGGAAGACGTGCTGGCTCTCCGTTCTTTGTTGGGTTTTGTAAGATGCATTTTGCGCTAGGCTTTCCGCTTGGCTGGAGACACGCAAACTGAATCTGCAAGTAATGCAGGCGGCGAGCGAGGAGCCGGCGAGAGAGGGGGTAGGATTCTGATCACGTCCTTGCTAACTGACAAGAAGCAAGCCAGCCAAAAACCCACCAATTTCTTTTTGAATCTTGGTAATTGGGTACTTTTACACGCAGCTCACGCTGTTCGGATAGAGTCACAAGCTTAGATAGGCCAGTGTCTCAAAGCGACCACACATTTCTAAGGCTTTCATTCATTTAAATCTAACTCTTTCTGCATGGAATTCATATCATATGTGTCCTTTACTAAAATCAACATGGAAAGTGTGTGGAGTGGGGCAAAGGAAGAGAAAATGTGTGCCTAGGAGTGAAGGAAGAACACACCCACCACTGGGAGGACGGACGGGGTTGGGGGTGGGGGGGTGTGCTACCACCCCCATGCCCAGGCTCCAGTACCACCAGCCTTCCATCCACCCCTAAAGTCCATTATCCCATCCAGCCTTTCCAGTTTCACAGAAAGAAACTCCGAATTGGGGTAAGGGTTAGAAAGTAAGGTGATCACCCTCTCTTTCCAGTTCACTTTCTGGGGGATTTTAAAAATGCACAATCAACCCATCAAAAGACATCACAGCCATTGTAAGTACCTGTTCTTGAGGTGTGTGTGCTTGCAGCATAAAAGGGGAAGAAAGCTGTCTTTGCTTATGTAAGTCTTCCCCCTCTGCATTCATCCTAGAGTCACCTCGGGTAGGACTGGTCAGAGCACTTATCTTTGTCATTTCTGCCCCTTGGTGTGTTTTATACCACCCTCTTGTCCACCACCCACTCCTTCCCTTTGGCATTTCGAAAATAACTTGGACAGGGACCGTGGAGTCAAGGAAGACTTGGAGGCAGCTGATTATTTTCATTTGTAAAAAAAGAAAAAAAGTTTTATTACGAAACTAGTTTGTATAAAACAGGGTTATACACGTTTCTTGTAAGTTTGTAATAAAACAGTAAGAAAAAAAAAAAAAAAGGCAGTGATAGAAATTTCCCAAAGGGCAACCTATCAAAACCAACTGGCTGCCACACTTTACGTTTGGACAGTAGCTGCATAAACTTTGTTCTTTTTGAACAGTATTTAATAACATCATTAATACATTAACAAAGTTTCTATAAAGTAAGACACATTGGTGCTGAAGTACATCTGGCGGCCTTTTGATCTCACCTATGAGGAGAGTTCTTTACAAAACCACATAGGGGAAATGGCAGTTGTAACGTGAACTACACATCTAAAATATGCAGAGGTAATAGCATTACATGTTAAAGTATCAAGATATACACATTTTAAACCATTTGTACAAAACTCTATAAATTTTTTCTCTTTCTCTCTTATGTACAAAAATATCTTAATATATCCCCAAACTGGTTAGGATAGATACAAATAGATTTTTCTTATAATAAAAAAATTCACAAAAGATTGGAAGCATTCTATGATGAAAATGGTAGAAAAGATGGTGTGAGGAAATGGGGTTTAGGGAGTCCCCCCACCCCCACCCCAGGAGGATCTGAGTTTCAAAGGACTGAGTAGAGCATGATTTCACTGCAGACAAATGTCCACAGTTTCCTGGGATGGGGGATACTGAGATGAAAGACACCAACCCATTTCTACAGGGCTAAGAACTGCGCTTTCAGAGAGGGCAGGGAGGTGAAGGCACCCTAACAAGTGCTTTCAGTTCTGCCTGTTACTGGTGGGTGGGAGTTTCTGTAGGGCTGTGCTGCTCCCTTCCGCCAGGAGCCCACTGCTTTTGCACACAAGCTGCATTCTGGGCTTTGACTCAGGTCCTAGTCACCCTTCATAGCTCCGTAAATGATTGGAGTGCAAAGATACAGTTCTGAGCATATCCCCGCCTTGCAAGAGCCTTGCTTCTCAGGCATGCATGGCTTAGTTGGTCTTGGGGTTGGTTGCCTGATTTTATTTTGTTTCATTTTTCTTTCCTTCTTCTCTTCTTCTTTTTTTCTCCCTCCAGCATCGCTGACAAAGCATTAAAAGATGCAGGTTGTGCGGTCACCCTATAACTTAAGAAGAAGGGAAGAGGTTAGTGTGAACTTGGAGGGTGGCAGTGGGGGAAAGTGAAGGTTTGGGAAAAGGATCTGTCAGGTAGAGCATCTCTTTTGACAGGTCCGGGTACTCGATTCTCCGGCATCTCTCCACCTCACCCCACCCTCAGTCCTTGGAGAACTAGGGAAAGCCACTCCCAGGGGCCAATATTGAAACAAACCAACCAGCATTTGAAGTCGACAAACTTGAACAATTTTTAAAAATCAGCCGCCAGCCCCCCACCCCCAGTCTCCGTGGAGACAATCTCTGTCCTCTAGACACTAAGACGGAGGAAAAAGAAGGAAGGTAAGAAAATCATTCTGTTCGCTCCCAAATGCGACCTACCTGCTTCCAAAGTCCGTTCGCATCAGGGCCTGACCAGGCCGAGCCCCTCAGAACCAGTTGGTGAAGTCGAGCAGCTCTTGTTCCTCGGGGCTGAGCGGGTCGTAAGAGCCCTCGTCTGACGAGTAGGAGGAGACCGGCGAGCCGGCCATGGAGTTCAAGTCGTTGGAGTAGTTGGGGGAGATGGTGGGCGACAGGACGCCAGCCTGGAAGGCGGCGCTCACCGCGTCGTGCTCGTCCAGCAGCTGCTGCAGTGCGCGTATGTACTCGACCGCGGAGCGCAGCGTCTCCACCTTGCTCATCTTCTTGTTGGCGGCGCCGTTGGGGACATGTTCCCGAAGGGTGGCAAAGCCCAGGTTGACCAGCTTGACGCGGTTGCGCTCGCGCTCGTTGCGGCGCGCCACGGCGGCCGGCTGCTGCTGCGGCAGGCTGTAGCCGAAGCCGCTGAAGTTGAGCCGGCGTTTGCAGCGCATCAGTTCAGGCGAGGACGAGCGCTGTCGCTTGACTTGCTTGGACGCTGACTTGTGACCGCCCCCTGAGGGCTGGCCGTCGGCCGCCGGGCTCAGATGCGGCGCCGGCTGCTGCTGCTGCTGCTGCTGCTGCTGCTGCGCGCTCTGCGCCGCCGCCGCCGCTGCGGCCGCCGCCGCCGCCGCCGTGGCAAAGAAGCAGGCTGCGGGCGGCAGGAAGGGCTGCTGCGGCTGCGGCTGAGGCTGCTGGCCGGCGCCGCCGCTCTCCATCTTGGCAGAGCTCTCCATGCGCAGCGGCCGCCAAGGAGTCGCGGAATGGGAGCAAGCGGGGACGCGAGGTGCGGACGCGCGAGGCGACGCAGACAGGACTTGGGTGCACGAACAGAGAGGGAAAGAAGGGGAGAGAGGAAGAGGGAGGCCGGAGGGAAGTTAAAAAAAAAAAAAAAAGTCCCCGGGAGACTTCTTAGGGTGGGAGCAAAGAAGGTGCAAACGCTTTTCCTCCTCCCTCCACTCCACCTCCTCCCTCCCCTCCTCCCTTCGCGGGGTTGGCTTCAGGAGACTCGCGTGGCGCTCGCGTGTGAGGCTGCCGCTAGCGCCTTCTTGTTTAAAAAAAAAAAAAAAAAAAAAAGCAGAAGAAGCAAAAGTCAGTGGTGAGCACGGTCTGTTGAGTCTCCCGTTCCTCGCCCCCTAGGACTGCGCTCTCTTGGGCTGGGTCTCTGTCTCTCCAGCCGTGGCTCAGGCTGTTTTTTATTATTTTGTTAACTCCCTTTCTTTCTTATTTCCTTCTTTCACTCGCCCTCCCTGGCCGGTCTCCTGTCGGTGCGCCTTCCACGTTCCCTGGCCAGAAGTGAGAGAGTGCTGGGCGGCCGGAGTGCGGCCGCCTTTTCAATGGGACACCCAGCCCCACGCGCAGCCTTGGCCCCGCCTCGCCCCCCACTCCCCGCTGCTACAGCGAGCGGCTGCAGCCCCCACTTCCCCGCTCCTACCTCCTCCTCCCACCCACTCCCTAAACTCTCCCTCCTCTTCTCCCCTTCCCCCCCGCCCGGTCCCTGCGCCCGCTCCTTGCAAACTCTCCATTCAGTGGGGTTTGTTGTTGCAGTGCGTGCGCCTGGCGCGTGCCGGACTCCCGGCTGAATAAACAGGCGGCGCGCTCAGGGCGGGCTGCAGCCGGGGGTGGCTCTAGAAAGGGGGGGGGGGCAGCGTCCCTGGAGGGGCCAATAGCTCTGGGAACTGGGGGTGTATGGGTGGAAGGGTTTGGGGGTGAAGTGCCTCGAGATTCTCCTGACAACTGGAGCAGAGCACAGAAAAGGGTTTGAGCAGACAAGTGCCACGGGTGGTGGGCAGGTTGGGGAGAATGGGGCTCTATTTTTCCTGCTTTCATCTCCCATCTACTGTCATTCTCTTGGGAGTCTTTGCTGTTTGGGGGAGCTGAAGCAAATTTGCAATCGAGGTTTAGAAAGACGGGGAGAACTCCGTGGGAATTACTGGACTGTTAAGTAAATAAAAATACGGTTAAGACTGGGTCCCAACACATCCTCTCGCTAGCTCTGTGGCCCCTTGGTAAGTGGCAACCGCTCTGAGCCTCAGTTTCCTCATCTGTAGCAATAGAAGTTTGGATTAGATGGTCTCCAATGTCCCATCCAGGTGTACAAACTAGGATCTGGTCCCCACAACTGAGTAAATGTGGAGGGGACCAACAAGACCAGAGGTGTTCTCATTGAGGGGTGGTTGTGATCGGTGCTATACGTAGGGGTATGGCAGCGATTTCCGCCCTCCCCCCTCATGACCTCGGTTGCCTGTAGCATCGCCCCCCCCTCCCAAAGGATTGTTTCTGGACCGGCTGGGGGATGGATAAAGAGAGGAGTACTCTTGGGGTATTCTCAGGATGGGTCTGAGCAAAGAGATGGGGGTGGAGGTGGAGGGACCAGAGGAGCTTCTCCGGTTGTCCCGCGCCGCCGCAGGCACCTCGGCGGCCTTGGCGCAGCCTCCATCTCGCCCCAGGCGTGTGCCCGGCGGGCCGGTGGCAGGCGACTGGGAGCCGAGCCCGGCGGGGCCGCGTGCTGGCGCCGCGAGGGAGGGGGAGGCGCTTGCAGCGGTGGCTCGGCCGCTTGGACAGTGCCCACCCAGGCGCCCTTCCTGGGCTTCGGTCCTGGCGCTCTCTGGTATGGCCGGGTCCAGCTTTGGGGCGCCTTGGGACGGGGCTCTGCAGAGAATGCGGACCCAGCCACCGGTCCCATCTGGGCCCCGCTCTGGTGGAGGCAGGGGAAGAAGTGTGGGGCGCGTCTCAGGTCGAGTCTCCATAGACAGAAGGAAGAGAGCAATCATCCGTGGATTTGTCCGGTAGAGACAGACAGTTTTGATCAGAGACCTGCAAGCAGGGCTGATTGTGGGGAATTATCCAAATAATTGCTTCTCATTGGGCTTCCTTTGTGGAGAACGGTCTTTCTAAAGGATCTGTGGGGGTGACCCAAGGAGCCGCCTCTGGTATGTGTGACTGGCTTGGAGTGTTACCAGAACAATAGCAGTGGTGATGGGCAGTGAAGACGGATGGCTCCCGAGAGGAGGCACCTCTCTTCTCTGCCTCAGTTTCCTCTTCGAAAACGTGTGGGTTTGGGAAGCATCTGACGGAGCCGTGACCAACAGAGACCAGTTCTGTAAACCTCCTTCCCCACACGGTTACCTGTGACTTCACCCCACAGGACTGCTGGACTCGGTGGGGTTTACAGGTCTGTCCTCTCCTCCCACCCCCAACTCACCCCAGGAAAAAGTTGAGAGGACTCCAAGATCACTTTTGTCTTCCCTTCTGGGAAGTATAGGAGGTTGTGGAGCCTAAAACAGAGCCACACCACCGCTTTCCTCCGTGGAAGGCTCAGACCACCTGGAGAATAGCGGTTACTCAGGCACAGCTCCCTACCCACGAGCCTCAACTGTGAGCCCCGGGTGCTGGCCGCTAGGAGGCATCTAGGGAAAGCCTCCTGGGCCCTATCCACTCCTCTTTAGCAAAATGTGGGGAGTCGCCAACACCTACCCATCTGACTGCTTTTTCTTTCCAAGGCGGATTCAAGCGCCCTTCCATTCAAACTCTAACATTCCACATTTGACCAAGGTCTATAATCCTGGCTTGCATTGTAACGTTGAACAAGCCCCTCTTCCTCGACTGCCCTCAGTTGCTCCATCTGTGCAGGAGCGGCTACACCAGCTCATTTCGAGATGGGTCTGCAAGTGCGGAAAATCTGCCAACAGCCAGCACGCATTCTCAGTTTCCTTTCTGGGTGCGGACTTCATGCGTTATGGAGATCCTAATTATCAGGGACTTCAAGGCCAGAGCCTACTCCCAAACCCCACCCCACACACGCCATAAAATGGGTGCCCGACTAGAAGCTCCAGCTAGTGAAGAAGCCATGCATTGGCATTGTAGTGGCCATATGCGTTCGCCTCCGCCCAGGAGAAAAGACTGCAGCAGGCACTGGGATCCTTCCAGCCCTAGAACATTTGTCCTTACTCTCCCTGCTCCAGCCCAGAGCCAAATCCCATCCTCTCACCCTCCCCACTCCAGCATCTTCAGCCTGCTTCTTAAGGGCTTTGCAAAATCTCCAAGATTCAGGTGTTCCCTTCTGCCTATTCGAGTAAACTCAAAGGATGCTCCTCACCATAGCCCTAACACAGCGGTGTCCTCTCCATCTTCTCCAGCCAAAAGGTAGAGTGGTTTAGTATTGTTTTTTAGGGGCTTGGCCTCTGTCTTTGGGGACTGTGCACTACCAAAGTGAGTTTCCCACTGAAATTGCCTTTCAGGTTGTGTTACCAGTTTGGAACAAAGGACTGAAGCTTAAGAGCCCCTGAGAATCTTGCCTCTGACCCTGTGGCCTAGATGATCACACACACACACACACACACACACATACACACACACACACACACACACACACACACACCTCTGAGAGAACTGCCATGTACTGTCCTGGGCCTGGGGAACCCTAGACCTTACACTGAGAGATGAAACAAATGGACTTGATTTGATATCCAGTTGCCATTGCCTAACAGCCATGACATGGAGTGAATAGCTTATATTCTGAGTCGTGGTTTCCTCATCTGTACCATGCCCATAGTTGTAGTACCTACCTCCAGGTGTCCTGAGGTTTCAACAAGATGGATGTGGAGCGCTCCGGGGCAGGTCTAGATTGGAAGGGATTGATGAGAACAGCCTTTCTAAAACTATGAGAAAGTCACTGTTCATATAGCCCATCCAGGAAGGGGCTTGTGGGAGGATGCAGGCTCTAAGTTTCCTGGAACCACACTGTGATAATCATTTGCAGCCATTATCCAGCAGTTGGAGATCTACTGTCCCGCAGTCCCAGCACCTGGAAGTGGGTAATTTCTGTCATTTTGGAGAAATGGTGGTATGGTCAAAAATCAAGGAGACAGAGATAGGACCCAAGATTTTAACATAAAACAGAAGCAAGTGAGTTCAGATACAGACATGCTTCAGGGCCTGCACATGAAGGGGTTTAACAGAACCATTGGCCCTTACCCCTAGCCTTCTGTGCCTCCCTTGCCAACCAAGGGCCCTGCCTCTAAGCAAGTCCCCTGGGCTTTACTTGACTAGGACACTCAATATGTCATTTATCTAGATGTGGAGGGAGAAGAAAATGCACAAAAGGAGTGTTTAATACCTTCATCCATAAATGGAGTAGTGACACTTTCTTTGCTTTTCTGTCAAGGCTGTCAGGAGAATTAAATCTGATGTTGCTCATGAATTCACTTTGTAAATCCCTCCACACATGTCAGGGATCGCCATTCTTGTGATAAGGTGTCTGGACACTGGCCTCCTTTGGTGTGTATTCCTCAGAATATAGACATCTCAGAAAAATGGGAAGGTTTCTCTTTCTCTTCAAAAACAGTAAAAGCCCTTCCTTACCTTCTCTAGCATCTCAGGCCCCTCTTCTATGTTCGGGAGTCCTGGAAGAGGACCTTACCTTAGATGAAACCTTGAATATATTCAGCTCCTGTACCTACATGGGGAGGCAGCTTTCCTAGTGATGCAGGGGGATCTGCCCCCCAGGGCACCTGAGGTCCTGAGGCCCCAAGTCTGCCACCTTCATTTCCACTCACAGTCGAAGGCCAGGCCCGTGCCACCTTTGTTCACACACTATCCTCAAACTCCAGAGTTGTGCACCTTCTCTCTGTAGAAAGGAGTTAAGCCACATCTTTCTTAAAAGGCTCCATCTGTGCTTTTTTTTCTTTTGGAAGGAGGGGAATTAACATTAAAAGTGAAGCTAGATTTTCCATCCAACAGATCATTTGGTAAAATTATATTTATGGTGGATCCTGAACAAAGAGCAAAGGAAGTACAAAGATGAACACAGGCCTTCGATTCTTGATTTGGAGACAAGACTTTTAGTGCAACCCTTAATTTGAGTGAGCGCTAAGCCTCAGAAGCCTCGATGCCTCAAGAAAAGTGAGTATACAGGGTGTTCATAGCAGATACTTGGTTTCCAGTAGCTGGAACACAGGGCCGCTGGCCTGGAGTGGACACTGCTCTAAGTCTGCACTTGACACTGTCCTATCCAGGAAAAAGGAAAAGTTTCTGACTGTTTAATCTATTGTCTCCAAGCTCAACCTTCCCAAGGTAACCTCAGAAACTGCTGCTGCCTAGCCTGAGTTGGGTCTGACCAGCTCGGATTGGCCTGGGAAAAGGGGTTGTGTGGGTGGGTGAGGGGAGGCAGAACAGCATAAACCATGGATTTGGCTTGCCTGCTTGGTCACAGCAGCCGAGCCTGCACCTGCATTAAGGAATCCAGGCTTCAAACAAATCTATTTGCTTTTTCAATAAGCCTTAAAAAAAAAAAAGCTGGAAAAACAAAACAAAAAAAAGCACAAACTATTATTTTATTGTGGCTTTTTGGTTGGGGAGGGGAGATTCGGGTGGGGCGAGGGAGTAATTTGCAGCCACTCTCACAAGTCCTTTTGAAGTTCTCCAAATAAGGAGAAGTAACGCTGCTAAGTCTTTATTTTTTTCTAAAGCCCCATTTACATTATGATTAAATACCTTCCTGGGATAAGCATAAAGAAAGTCGTTAATCTATATAGCTCTCCAAAGAATCAATACATTCTAAACTTTTGTAGGATTTGTTACACTCTATTTTGTTACAGTAGGCCAGCTCCTCTAGGTCTAGGCACATGGCTCTCCTTCCCTCCCCCCTCTCCACCTCCTCCAAGAATGAAAATAAAGTAAAGGTCTTTCACGGTAAACAAAACCAGCTGATTCTTCACAGAGACCCCATGAATAGCTGGAGAAGAAAAAAAAAAAACTTACAATAAATGGTGCATTTTTTTCTCTGCTGGGTATAGTATTCAAGGATCAGGGCAGTATTCAAACAGAGGTCCATTTTTTGCTCAGCAAGAGAGTTTAGAAAAGAAGCGTGGGGTCCATTCAGAGCTTTCCCCCCTTCACAATCGCAGGGTTCTATGAAACCTATATTCCATGCCTTGTCGGAGTGTTTCTGGGGACCAATTATTGCTTTGTTGCACGGCTTCTTTGCTGAATCTTTGAGCAGCAAGAAAAAGCGCTCTCAAGTCTACCCTTATTTTGACCATTTCAGTCATTACTCAGTGTAATAATTAATATGACAACTGGACGCTTGAGTTTGTATAGAAACACCTCAGCTACAGGAGCGAGCGTGCAGTGGGTGGTAACGAGCCGCACATCAGCCAGAGAAGCCACACACACAAAAAAAGGAATGAATGGCCAAAGAGAAAGAGAAGGAATAAAGATAAAATAGTTGGCACAACGCAGAGGAACATAAAACAGACTGGAATGGAGAGCGGGAGGGGGAAGGGGGGACAATTAGAAGGGGAGGGGTAAAACACCCTACAGAGGTTAACTTATTTTGAAACTGTTTTCTGAATAAAACCCTGGATGGGAGTGACCGGCTTTCAGCCGCTCCTGTTTCCCCCAGCATTTATGAACTCTCTCAGAAAGGGGGGTGGGGGGGAGTGGGAGGAAAGGAAGGCTCCCCCAAGCTTTAGGTTCCTCCAGAACAGGGACCCAAAGTAGCACCCAGCCCAAGTTCCAGCTCCATTTTTGGCTTCCATTTTTGCAAAAGTGCAAAAATCCTTTTTCCTTCCTTCAACTTCAGTATTTGGAATTGGCAATACAGAAGATCGGGGACCAAGAGTAGACGACTCTCTGGGTCTGGGGTGAATTTGGGGGAGAGGGTCTTTCTGATGCACCCCAAGAACTCTGCAACGTTGCCTCGGGGCACAGCTCCCTGTGGGTCTCCTGGCGGAGAGGATCTCACCCTGGGAACTCAGGGCTAGACTGGGCGCTGCGCCCCAGCCCCGCGCTGTGCCCGCCTCTGCGGGTCCCTGCAAGCGCGCCCTGGGGTTGCGACCTGCTCGGTGACGGCATAATAAATAATTAGAGGGTTTAAGCGCGTTAGCCACAGCTCATGCTAATGAGCCAGATAAGGGCTCATGATAACCCAAAGTGACAGTTTGCATATAGGAGGGGGGAAAAGCCCTGCTATTTCCTCCCCAACTTGATTGCTCCTTCTCAAATTCATACGCGCTCAATCACCTTCCCCCTTTCCTCTCCTTATCCTCTCCTCCTATTCCCCCACACAACACGCACTCCACTCCCTTTTGACCCTTCCTCTGTCTTTCACCCTCCCTAGCCCACTACAGTGTCACAAAATCGCCCGTGCTGATATTTGACATGTGAGGAAATTTCTCTCCCAGGAGCGTCCTGGCCGGTCTCAGCCCCGAGCTGAAAGGGTTTCTGCGCTTTTCTTTACACAGTGTGAAACGCATCAGGACTCTCATGCTCTGAGAACTACTTTGAAGGTCAGGGGCCTTTCAGAGCTCTGGGGCCCCTGAACGCACTTGGGTACTCCCTGCGCTCAACAGGGTAACGGGAGCTACGGGCTGGGGCGAAGGACGCAAGCGCCCCGGTTCTGGAGTTTCCGAAGCGCTCCTGCCGCCTCCAGAAAGCAGGGGCAGTTTGCCGAAGTGACTGAGGTCAGTCGTGTGTCCCCATTGTGTGGCCACGTGTCCCGTGTCCATCATCACCTCCCAAAGTCCAAGCTCAGCCCGACTCCTTGCGGCGCTGCCCGGGAATGCTCTGGCCTATAAATCAGCCGGGCGGCTGTGAGCCATCTCCACCTCCCATGCAGACCTGGACCACTGCCCCAAGGGCCAAGGGGAAAGTTTGCTCACGTGAGGTTAGGAAGGAAGCCACCGCCAGGGCCCGCTGTCTGCTAGGAAAACTGTTAGGGCCCAGGTGGCCCCGTTAACTCTTTCCTTCTTCTCCTTAACTCTTTCCTTCTTCCACACTTTCCTAGGCATGGTATCTGCAGGGTCTTTATTGGGAGGAGAAGAAGGGGGTGCAGGGGGAGGAAGAGGGTGATTTCTGATACATGATATTTCTGATACATGGATATTTATTGACATGGAACCTTAAAGAAACAGCAACAAAAGCAAAATTAAATGAGTTAGTATTTGTAAAATGCTGAAAACAGTGCCTGGCACACAGTGGATAGTGTACATGCATTTGTTAAAAAGTGCAAGCATACTGGGCGCCTGGGTGGCTTGGTGGCTTAAGCCTCTGCCTTCCGCTCAGGTCATGATCTCAGGGTCCTGGGATTAAGCCCCGGTGGGGCTCTCTGCTCAGTGGGGAGCCTGCTTCCCCCTCTCTCTCTGCCTGCTTCTCTGCCTACTTGTGATCTCTGTCTGTCAAATAAATTAAAAAAAAATCTTTAAAAAGTGCAAGCATCCTGAATACATAGCAGGAGGTATATGCTATTCATCTAACATGTTAGAAAACACCACGGGGATCCAAAAATGTTCAAGGCTGTTATGCTCATTGATTCATGAAATAACTACAGAACATAGTTAGAAATAAGACAATCATTGCCTTCAAGAAGCTTGTAGTTTAGCAGGCAGAAAAGGAGGTGTGTAAGAAAGGAAGACCCATAAAACCACAGTGGGACCACGATGGAGAGCCCTCTTACTCAAGTTCCATTAGTCTGGACTCTCACCCTGCCTCATCCACCAGGTTACCCCCAAGGAAATACACAGTGTTGCAAAGGGTGGATTTGTTATATAAACACATCCTAACGTTGTCCAGCTCCTCCTCCCCAACCAAATAGTCATCTGGAGCTTCTCCCAGCAAACGAAACACATGGACATCTGCAGTGTTAGGTACAGTGAAAAAGCAAGCTACCTGAAGTGAAGAGACAAATTCCAGGTTCTGGAACATTCTAGCCTGTGTCCTCAGACAAATTGCTCACCCTCTTCCTAGGTTGTCCTTCCTCTACAAAATGAGGCACTGCAAAGGTACCTCAGCTCCAGCTCTAACTAGATAGACAATACAGGGCTCCCCTCCTTGAGCAGACCAGCTTCTTTTCCAGTTTTTTACGGGAAGAACCTCAGGGAACATACGACCTCATTCACAAATTCATCACGTAGACCACTCCCTAATTGCTGGTACCAGGATTATGGCTCCTGAGGCCAGGGAAAGATGTGGGCCATTGGCTCATCAGGGTTCGGGTGTGAAGGGAAGAAACGCACCACTCTCACCCACAGTTTTGCTTGGGAAACAGGATTCTCCTTTACTTGGCCTGAGAAGTTTTTGGTCAGGGATTTGGGGCCCAGGAAATCTCATAATCCTCCCTTGCGGGTTGTGTGAGTCGCTCGCCACCTTCCGGTTATTTCTAAAACTGCAGGGAGAACTGCGTGAAAATCTTGCCATTGGATTCCTTCTTTAGGAGTCCATTCTATTAATTGTACAATACAAATCTTGTACAATTCATTTCGACCATAGAGGTCTGTGCTCCTTGTATCGTGTCCCCACAATACTCACATTAGACATATATGAGGTGCCTGTTAATTTTCAGATACTGAAGCTTCATCTCAGGCACATCAAGGCATAATCAGGGCCCATAGTCCTTTTTTTTTTTTTTAAGATTTTTTTTTTTTTTTTTAAGAGAGAGAGAAAGATAGCACAAGCAAGGGAAGAGGCAGAGGGAGAGGGAGAAGCAGACTCCTCACTGAGTGGGGAGCCGGACATGGGGGTCCATATCAGGATTCTGAGATCATGACCTGAGCTGAAGTCAGACACTTAAGCAACTGAGCCACCCAGGTGCCCCCAGTAGTCCTTTTTGACAAGCTATAGAGTAAACCTTTTGTACTATGAAGATGGAGGACTAATAATCTAGAGGTATTCTAGGTGATAAGATATAGTATCCATTATTCTGAACTCTGAATAACTAATCTCCCCATTGATACACTTTCTTTGCATAAAGGGACATCCTAGTGACTTCTGAAGTGGATGGAGAGGATTGGTAAGTTATTACAGAGATAGTCTTTGATGTTGGGTATGAAGAATGGTCAGAAACTTTCAGTCTGGATAAAAGGACCATGGGAACAACCCACCCAGCATGGAGCCTTTTGCTTCCTTGACTTTTGAGACTCCAGCAAACCTAACCTCCACTACCCTTTGGCCACTCCTTTTTTTTTTTTTTTAAATGAAGTGAGTTTTTTTCAAGATTTTATTTATTTATTTAACAGAGAGAGGGAGAGAGAGATCACAAGTAGGCAGAGAGGCAGCCAGAGAGAGGGGGAAGCAGGCTCCCTGCTCAGCAGGGAGACCGATGTGAGGCTTGATCCCAGGACCCTGAGATCATGACCTGAGTCAAAGGCAGAGGCTTAACCCACTGAGCCACCCAGGCACCCCTGGCCACTCCTTTTGAGGCTGCATCTTGGGCTTTGTCTACACCCAGAATAGTTCCATTTTGGAAAGCATAGCTTTCCATTCTCCACTCTGATTCCTTCTCATCCCCATTTTTGCTGGTCATCTCTCCAACCTCCTTCCTCAAGTTCTATTTCTTCCTATTCTGGTCTCTCCCAAACTCAGTCTGGAAAATGTGATTGATTAATTCCTAAGCCTGTAACATAAAATGCTTATCTTCCCATCCTTAAAAACAGCCAAACCATTCCTTGATCTTATGACCGCCTTCACCTCTCAGTCAGATTTTTTAGAACAGTAGTCTACACCACAGTTCCATTTATTTAACTCCACCTCACTGTCTAAGATTTGTCCCTACTGGAGTTCCTCACTGTGAAGGTTAATTTTACATGTCAAATTGACTGAGCCATGGGTTACCCAGCTATCTGGTTAAACAGTATACTGAGTGTGTCTCTGAGGGTGTGCTGAGCAAAATTAACATTTGAATTGGTGGATTAAGTAGATTGCTCTCCCAACGTGGGTGGGCATCATCCAATCCATCTTTGGCCAGAATAGACTGAAAAGGATGAGTAAGGGAGATCTCTCTCTCTCTCTCTCTTTCTCTTTTTTCTCTTTCTCTCCCTGATTGTCTTCAAGCTGGGACATTGGTCTTCTTCTGTCTTCAGACTCGGACTGGAACTTACACCATTAGTTTTACTAGTGCTCAAGCCTTTGGACTCAGACTAGAACTACACCATCTGTTCTCCTGGGGCTCCAGCTTGTTGACTGCAGTTTTGGGGACTTTTCAGTCTTCGTAACCATGTGATCAATTCCTTATACTCTCTCTCATTATCTATCTATGGGTACAAATATAGATATAGACATAGATACAGATATCTCCTATTGGTTCTGATTCTCTGAAGAATACAAATTAATACAACCACCAGTATTCTACTTTGCTAAATGTAGTAGCTACTCAAGTCCTGCACTTGGCGCTGCTGATTGCTCATGTCTTCTTGATGTTCTCTCCTCCTCTGGCTACCATGATTCTTATCCCTTGGGTGATTTTTTTCCCAGTACTAGGTTTTAGTTTTCCATTGAGTTTCCATTTAGTTTTAGTTTTTAGTTTTCCACCATAAAGTTTCCCAATGACACATGTTGTCTGTAGGTTTTAGCTTCCTTAAGCTTTTGCTTCCATAAGCTTTTGCTTATGACTCTTAAATTCTTATTTCTACCCTGGACCTCTCTGTGGATCTTAAACTGTGTGACCAGCATCACTACTGGGTGCTCCACTGGTATAGCCAATGCAACATGTTTGAAAATGGGCTCATCATTCTGACTCCCTCAAATCTTTACCTCCTTTTTGTACTGTAATTCAGGGCTGGGCATCATCCACTCATGCACTGAAAACACAATCGTGGGAGTTGTCCTACACTCTCACTGCTCTCCCACACCCCCTCCACAGCTGCTGAGTCTTACCTATACATAACATACATCTTAATTATATTAATATATTACTTATAGAAATTAAATAGGTTAGATAGATAGATAGATACCATTTCCTTCCTGTCTATTGCTAATATCATTGCCCTATTTCAGTAGTCTTCCAACTGGTCATCCTGCTTCCAGTTTAATCTCCCTCTTCTCACTGCCCCCAGAACAATCTAAATAGATGACCTAGTCAAATGTAAAATAAGGCACAAGAGTGTAAAGAAATGGTATTTTTATATCCCAGGCAAAGTAATTTTTTCAAAGTGTAATGTACCCTATTGCCCCTCTATTCAAATCTTTAAATAGCCTCCCAATTTTCTTAGGACAAGAATCCACTGCTCTTGATACTCCATAATAGGAGGGATTCTGCTTTGCCTCCCTTTGCATGTCCAGCATGGGATCTGGAACAAGGCAGGTGCTCAATAAATGCTTATTGA
Source organism: Mellivora capensis (assembly GCA_004024625.1). NCBI lineage: Eukaryota > Metazoa > Chordata > Mammalia > Carnivora > Mustelidae > Mellivora > Mellivora capensis. Next base: position 7,281 of record PISX010002199.1, on the reverse strand, counting down.
TTGAATGAGTGGACTTAGTATAAGATGTATGCGCATGTGTGGTACAGAGAGTGGCATGCAATGTTTTCCATAAAAAATTTAAAGAACTCAGAAAAACTATCTCCCTCCTTTGGTACATCTGTCCTTTCACTTACTAGTTGTCATAGGCTCCCTAAGATCAGCAGGACCTTTCTAAGTGAGTATCTTCTTAACCTCAGGAAAGCAATCAGATCATCTCTCCAAGGAATACATAACTTGGTATGCAGCAAGTACTTAATCAGGATTAAAGTGTAGTTGACATTGATTGTATCAAGTAATGAGGGTTGTTAACTTGTCAGAACTCTTCATGTATATTTCCACAAATGTGTGAGAAGGAGCATGATGAGAAGAGCAGGGGCTATGTTTTGGTTAGTGCTAAGGGATTGGGTTGGGCTGGTTGGGCACAGGGCTATGGGAAGCCTTGAATGACAGACCAATGGTCTGAGTGTTACAGTCTGAGTGATTTTTTTTTAAGATCTTATTTATTTATTTGACAGAGAGAGACACAACAAGAGAGGGAACACAAGCAGGGGGAGTGGGAGAGGAGAAGCAGACTTCCTGCTGAGCAGGGAGCCCAATATGGGGCTAGATCCCAGGATGCTGGGATCATGACATGAGCCAAAGGCAGATGCTTAACCACTGAGCCATGCAGGCGCCCCTGGTCTGAAAGATATTTAAATAAGAGAGTGACATCATTATGTCCACAGGAGAATTCTGGAACTAAGGAATAGGGGTTAGTAGGGACAGACTCTGATTAGATCAATCCCCTTTCCTAACATCTCTCTCTCTCTCTCTTTTTAAGATTTTATTTATTTATTTGACAGAGAGATCACAAGTAGGCAGAGAGAGAGGGGGGAAAGCAGGCTCCCCGCTGAGCAGAGAGCCCGATGTGGGGCTTGATCCCAGGACTCTGGGATCATGACCTGAGCCGAAGGCAGAGGCTTTAACCCACTGAGCCACGCAGGTACCCCCTAACACCTCTTTTTGTGAGCTGTTTTAGCGTGCACACTACCATTCATCGGTTCTCTCAACACACAGGAGAATGTAAACCCCAAGAGGGCAGGGACTATGTCTGTTCGATTTATTAGTGACTTCCAGTGTCCAGAACAGGGCCTGACACATAACACGAGCTGGATAAATATGATTTGCAAAAAACACTTATTGAGTATCACCTATATGCCAAGTATGTAGTATGCTCCAGGATTCGAAATTAAAAAAAAAAAAAAAAGACTTAGTTCCTGTGTTTGGAGGGTTCACACAATATCCCTTTCACAAGAGGGCAAGGAAAAAGGCTATTCAGGGAAGCAATAAAAGAGGAGGAGTTCCCAAGCTGTTTGAAGTCATCAAAGGTTTCATTAAAAACAACCCATGAGGGTGCCTGGGTGGCTCAGTGGTTTAAAGCCTCTGCCTTCGGCTCAGGTCATGATCCCAGGATCCTGGGATAGAGTCCCGCATCAGGCTCTCTACTCACCAGGGAAGGGAGCTTGCTTCCTCCTCTCTCTCTCTCTGCCTGCCTCTCTGCCTACTTGTGATCTCTGTCTGTCAAATAAATAAATAAAAAAAATAAAAATAAAAATCTTTAAAAAAAAAAAAAACAACCCATGAACATTAGATCAGTTAGTGAAGATTTCATGTTCTTCCTATGTGAGGCTCAGGATGTTCCTTCTACCTAGGACATCTCACCTCACCTTTCTGCTTGGGTAATACCTTCCTTTCCTAACTGTCACCATGGACCCTGGACATAGCAGGGCACCTCCTCTGCTCTCCCATAGCTCCAGCCCTGTCCCAGCTTCCCCCTTACCTGCTGTTCCTACTTGTTTCATTGTCTATTCTCTCACTGGACTTTAAGTTGGATTGAAGCAGGGTATTTTTCCTGTCTTAAACACATAAGTCCTATGTGGGGCAGATTCAAATTTTGGGACCCTGAAGCTTATAAAATTTGGGGGTTCTATTTAGGAAAAAGATATGTGGTTACAAATATTATATAGAAAAATGAGTGTATCTTTAAAGCAGAAATACAAATTATACATGATTTAAAGCTAGCAAAATGTGACATATTTCAGATAAATTAACATATTTTTATAAATTAAGTGGCAGATAAACTTCTGTAACTAACTTCTATATTTTTTGATGTGCACTCTTTGATCATCTTGTCTTTAGAGCAAATGAAAAGGTAAATCTTTTTTTCTGTAATATATGATTAAAATTTGTTCTTTAGTATTGATAGTTTGGATGCTGAAAGCATATCACTTCACACACAAGTTTGTAGAACTACTGTATATTTGTGCCATTTAATACAAGAATTCTGATACATTTCTTTGCAAAATTCTTATCAAAAAAGGCAAAAATGTTGTGTTAATCGTTTTTCATACTTTTTTGTCAAGTGTATTCCTAACAAGGAAAGAAATTCTGTTTTTTTTAATGACAGAGATTGCCCAGGCATATAATATTTTTCTCCAGCTGTATTGAGGTATGCTTGACAAATAAAAATTATGTATATTAAAGATACACAACTGGATGCTTGAATATTCATATCACTATGATCAAGTTAATTAAAATACTCATCACTTCACATAGTGACCACTTGTTTTTTCTTCTTTTTTTTTCTGTGTGTGTGTGTAGTAATAACAGTTAAGATCCACCCTTTTAGTAAATTGGACAGCTATGTGTAGAAGAATGAAACTCAACGATTCTCTTACACCATACACAAAGATAAACTTGAAATGGATAAAAGACCTCAAGTGAGGCAGGAATCCATCAGAATCCTAGAGAAGAGCATAGGCAGTAACCTCTTCGACATCAGCCACAGCAACTTCTTTCAAGATATGTCTCCAAAGGCAAAGGAAACAAAAGCAAAAATGAACTTTTGGGACCTCATCAAGATCAAAAACTTCTGCACAGCAAAGGAAATAGTCAACAAAACAAAGAGGCAACCCATGGAATGGGAGAAGATATTCATAAGTGACACTACAGACAAAGGGCTGATATCCAAGATCCATAAAGAACTTCTCAAACTCAAGTCACACAAAACAGATAATCACATCAAAAAATGGGCAGAAGACATGAACAGACACTTCTCCAAAGAAGACATACAAATGGCTAACAGACACATGAAAAGATATTCATTATCACTAGCCATCAGGGAGATTCAAATCAAAACCACATTGAGATACCACCTTACACTAGTTAGAATGGCCAAAATTAACAAGACAGTAAACAATGTGTGTTGGAGAGGTGTGGAGAAAGGGGACTACTCTTACACTGTTGGTGGGAATGCAAGTTGGTGCAGCCACTTTGGAAAACAGTGTGGAGATTCCTTAAGAAGTTAAAAATAGAGCTTCCCTATGACCCTGCTATTGCACTACTGGGTATTTACCCCAAAGATACAGATGTAGTGAAAAGAAGGGCCATCTGTACCCCAGTGCTCATAGCACCAATGACCACAGTCGACAGTTGCCAAACTGTGGAAAGAACCAAGATGCCCTTCAATGGACAAATGGATAAAGAAGATATGGTCTATATATTCTACGGAGTATTATGCCTCCATCAGAAAGGATGAATACCCAACTTTTATATCAATATGGACAGGACTGGAAGAGATTATGCTGAGTGAAATAGGTTAAACAGAGAAAGTCAATTATCATATGGTTTCACTTATTTGTGGAGCATAAGGAATAACATGGAGGACATGGGGAGATGGAGAGAAGTGAGTCGGGGGAAATTGGAGGGGGAGAGAAACCATGAGAGACTGTGGACTCTGAAAAACAAACTGAAGGTTTTGGAGGGGAGGGGAGTGGGGGTTGAGTGAACCTGGTGGTGGGTATTATGGAGGGCACTTACTGCATGGAGCACAGGGTGTGGTGCATAAACAATGAATCTTGAACACTGAAAAGAAATAAAAAATAAATAAAAATTAAAAGAAAACTAATGATGTATTTTATGGTAACTAACATAACACAATAAAATTTTTTTAAAAATATCTCAAAGAAACTGATAACATTGGCTGTCTTTGGGGAAGAGATTCAAGTGCCTGAAAGATAAGGGAGTGTGAGAAAATTTTCACTATTTATGTTTTAACTTTTTGATTTTTTATTTACATGAATATTTAACTCTTGAAAAATAAATAAATGATATAAAAATTATATCTAAATGAAAAAAAAGAATGACTTAGAGATGACCAGTTTCTCAGGCAGTTCAAATTGCTATACCAAATATACTACAGACTGGGAGGTTTAAACAACAAATATTTATTTCTCACAGTTGTGGAGGCTGCTGAGTCCAAGACCAAGTGCCGGCAGATCCACCGTTGGGTGAGGACTCCCTCTCTGGTTTGCAGATGGTCATCTACACATGATGGAGAACAGAGAGAGGAAGCAAGCTCCCGCATGTCTCTACTTGGAAGGGCACTAACCCCATTTCATAAAGACTCCACCCTTATGACCTAATTACCTTCCAAAGTCCTCAAATACCATCCCACTGGTGATTAAACCTCCAATATAGGAATTTGGTGGGGTGGAGACACAAATATTTCAGTCCCTATAACCAGAAAATGAATAAAAATAGAAAGGAAAATTTTCAAATCAACAAAAGAAAAACTGACCTATTCCTCCAGTAGAAGGTTAAAAAGGAGAAAATGAAATAAACAGAAAGTGTGGGAAGTGGAAAATATGAAATAAAAATGGCAGAAATATGTACTAGCATAAAAGTCTTTATAATAAAATTCATAGCCTAAACTTACTAATAAAAAGAAAATACTAGATTAAATTAAAATACAAGTTATATGATGAACACTGGGTGTTATATGTAACTAATGAATTGTTGAACACCATATCAAAAACTAATGATGCATTATAATGTTGGCTAACTGAACACAATAAAAAAATAAATTAATTCTAAAAAAAATACAAGTTATATATATATATATAATCATACATATTTGTAATCCATGTATAAATACATGTTCTGCAACTTGTTGTCTGATTGATCTATTCATTTCTTAAATAGGAATTTTAGAATATCATAAATATTGGGGCTCCTGTTTGGCTCAGTTGGTTAAGTGTCTGCCTTTGGCTTAGGTCATGATCTTAGGGTCCTGGCATCAAGCCCTTTTTCGGGCTCCCTGCTCAGTGGGAATCTGCTTTTCCTTCTCCCACTCTCCCTGCTTGTGTGTGCTCTTTCTCTTCATCAAATAAGTGAATAAAAAGTTAAAAATCTTTAAAAAAATCATTATATATACATACACACACATATATATTTGTATCTTCAAGAAATAAAAAATACTAGCATACCTGAACATTTATAAAAATGGACTATAATATGCCTGGTTACAAAGCTTTGATAAACTCCAAAGAATCAAAATCATGAAGACTAGGCTATTTAACCATAGTGTAATATAGTTAGAAATTAAAAAAATATATCCCAAGTAACTTGAGTTTAAATAATATACTTCTAATGAATCTTGGGTTATTGAGAAAATTTTATTCCAAACTTAGAACCAAACAACAGTAAAACACTTACTGCAGGGGCGCCTGGGTGGCTCAGTGGGTTAAAGCCCCTGCCTTCGGCTCAGGTCATGATCCCGGGGTCCTGGGATCGAGCCCCGCATCGGGCTCTCTGCTCGGCAGGGAGCCTGCTTCCTCCTCTCTCTCTGCCTGCCTCTCTGCCTACTCATGATCTCTGTCTGTCAAATAAATAAATAAAATCTTAAAAAAAAAATAATATTATAAAACACTTACTGCATCGAATTAATGAGACATAGCTAAAATGGTACTTAGAAATATTTCATTTAAAATCCACTTCTCAGGAAACAAAGAACATTGAAAACAAATAAGCTAAGTGTTCAACTCCAGATATTGGGAGAAGAGTAACAAAGCATGCTCAAACAAGGAAATAATGAAGAAAAGTGGGGAGAAAATGCAATAGAAAACATTAGGGGGAAATGCAGTAAAAAACAAACATTAGGGAAGATCAGTCTTATTAATGTTGACTCTTCACAGACAAATATCTGGCAAGATGAGAGAAGATACAAATAAACAAAATATGGAACTAAAAAGAGAAAATAAGTACAGAGACAACAAACTTTTTAAAAATAAAAGAATGCTATGAACAGGAATATGTCAGTTTTGTGGAGACCTTGACAGACTGAATTAATTTCTGAATGGGAAGAAATAGAAAGGATAAGAAGACCAATAATAGTTAAATACATTGAAATATAAATTTTTCCTTTTTTTAATGCCTCAAATTCTAGATCCACTGTATTTATAAGGGATCCTACCAAATTTTCAAGAAACAAATAATTTCTACCTTCTGTAGTTGTTCCAAAAATGATAAAAATAGCAAAATATTTTTACAACTCCTTGTGTAAGACTACTGTAATCTTTATTTTAATATGCAAAAAGAGTTTCACATTTAGAAACTCTACTAATGTAATTTACCATGTTAATAAACTAAAAGGAATCCATCATGTAATTTTGCAGAAAAGGCACTTGTTAAGTTCAACAGTGTGATGAAAATGAAAAAACCTCAGTACATTAGAGACAGAGAGAATTTCATAAATTTAAAGATGGTTCAGACATTAAAACCCTATATCACTGGTGTGAGGTGGTATCTCAATGTGGTTTTAATTTGAATTTCCCTGATGGCTAGTGATGATGAACATTTTTTCATGTGTCTGATAGCCATTTGTATGTCTTCTTTGGAGAAGTGTCTGTTCATATCTTCTGCCCATTTTTTTTAATATTTTTAATTTTTTTTTGAATTTATTTATTTGTCAGAGAGAGAGGGAGAGAGAGAGAGAGTGAGCACAGGCAGACAGAGTGGCAGGCAGAGGCAGAGGGAGAAGCAGGCTTCCCGCCGAGCAAGGAGCCCGACGCGGGACTCGATCCCAGGACGCTGGGATCATGACCTGAGCCGAAGGCAGCTGCCTAACCAACTGAGCCACCCAGGCGTCCCTCTTCTGCCCATTTTTTAATATGATTATCTGTTTTGTGTGTGTTGAGCTTGAGAAGTTCTTTATAGATCCTGGATATCAACCTTTTGTCTCTACTGTCATTTGCAAATATCTTCTCCCATTCTGTGGGTTGTCTCTTTGTTTTGTTGACTGTCTCCTTCGCTGTGCAGAAGCTTTTGATCTTGATGAAGTCCCAAAAGTTCATTTTTGCTTTTGTTTCATTTGTCTTTGGAGATATATCTTGAAAGAAGTTGCTGTGGCTGATATCAAAGAGGTTACTGCCTATGTTCTCCTCTAGGATTCTGATGGATTCC